>JAXQQM020059993.1:0-43923 GCA_034641835.2 Pinus albicaulis
TAATGATCCACAGATAAGGGTTTTTATCAACAAAACCTACAATGTAGAGATTCGTAGGTCTAAATTGTAGAGATCTCCTCTACGTGACATTTTTAAAAATCCCGCTCCCTCTTTTTGTTTTAACTCTGTTTCCCTCCGCTGTCCATGCCATTGGCGTTCCCTTTGCACTCTTGTGCAAATGCTAGTTATTAATTTGGTGGGAGATTCAACATCCAAATTTTCAATATATGTTTGTATTGTTGCTTTCAATGCATGTTTATGGGCTTTTGTATCAAGCTGAGTTCTCTATTGTTATAAAATTGAGTGCATTAAGGGTATATTCGGAAGGGATTTTTGTGGTGGCCAGATATAGAATCGATAGACTTTCTTTCATTATTATATTGTTCTGCTTAGGGGTATTGGACTGCAAAGAAATGATTCATTGGGTATGCTAAGAATTCATATGCCCTTGCTCTGCTTAGGGGTGTATTTTTTCATTGTGGGATGGAAGGGAAGCGATTTTTGCGTGGCCAGATATATAATCGATAGACTTTCTTTCATTCTTATATCCTATAAGGCGATGTGTATTGCAGAGAAATGATTCACTGGGTATGCTAAGAATTCATATGTCGTTGTTCTGCTTCTTACTGCTTCTTTTTTAGGAGGGTAAGAAGAATTTTTTGTGAGTGAGTTTTGTTGATAGAAGGATTTGGGTATTGAAAAAATTCCAGTTATGGGGATTTAGGGTGATTTGAGGACTTTTATAGGGAATTTTTATGTTGAAGATACCCTCTTGTACTCAATATGGAGTCTAGTGAAGTGCCCCAACAAAAGAAATCAAATGAAAACCCTGCAAGGCTTTCCCAGGATTGGCCGATAAGAAAAATGGTGCTGCCAAGAAGCATTTTAGAGAAATAACTTCCAGGTTAATGTCTAAATCCATTTATTATTCATCATCTTATGTTTCTAGTGTGGTTCTGTGGTTTGGGAATTTTTTTGATCCTAGGTACTCCATCACGGCATGAGGAAATATGAAAAGTTAGGAAGATCGGGCATGACTAGAAGAATTATGTGGAATATGTGGATTTATCCAGTTGGGGCATCATTTCTTTGGTTCTATTTATTCCCTGCAATTCTGACCTGATGGTATCCTAAGAATCCATCAGTAAACGAGTAAGCTTCTCAATAAATAAATCTTTGTCAATCAAAATGAATATGCATCAAACTCTTTGTCAAGGTCTCTATGGGTTAGTCTCTGTAGGTGGGTCAACCAACCAAGTCTTACCTTATCTTATGTCTTTACGCTATGCTCACAAATTCTTGTACTCAACCGATGGCAAAGGTAAAGGAAGCAACACCACGAGCACCAACACCCGTAGTTTCAGAGGGATGAACCTTACTACTCGGCTAGTCATGAGGAAAGATCTAGTTAAAGTTTAAGTTATTTATCATATTCAGTTGATCCAATTGGAGAACCTTAAGCATAACCTCCTAGGAGGTATGTGCGGAAAAAACAAGGGTGATAGGAACAGATCCCACATCCTCACTAGGCACCATTCGCAACTGGCATTAAGTCAACTTTTCTCAGCTATTGCTCCAGGAGGTAGGAGGAACAAGTTGTGTTCTGTAGCGGTAAGTTCTGTCTGTAGGAACCAACCCTGTGTTCTGTAGTGGTAAGTGAGGTAGTCACTGTGTTTCGTATTTCCAGGACACCTATTTCTTTCTCTCTTATTTATTTCATAGGTAGCGGGTCCAGGTCAAATCTGGTGGGGTTATTTCCATCTAGCTAAGGTCTGCCACTTGGTATTTGTCCCTTCCATGTTGGAGTAGTGAAATATGGAGTTTATTTCTCTAGTTTGGGGCCGAGATTGAACCTCAACAACATCTCAGCTAGTTTTAGTTTCTCCAACTTTAGAAAAATATTAGATAGAGAGGGAGCCTGGAGGGAAGGACCAAGAGGCAGAGTGGGCCTAGCACGTGGGGCACATTAGGCTTGATGAATCATGTGTGGTGCCTTGTTACACTGTTGGTTCTATGTAGATGAGTGCATAAATTGGAGTTCGTCAAAGATCCTCTTGTGTAGTCTTCACTTGAGTTGTTGGTGATAAGATCTCTTGTTCAATCTGCACTTGAGTTGTTACAAAGAGCCAATCTCAAAAACCTACACATACAAGTTTAGCCTCAACGCGCTGTTAGCCGGGAAACCATAATCTAGGAACGGAATTACAACACCATTTACTTCTTACTTTTCTTTTCATTGTAGTCTGCCTCACAGTCTTGGATGATTTGATGTATTCTCATTTTGGTTAACTTTGGAGTTTGGACATTAGTCTAACTTTTGTCATCATTTCAGAAATATTTTTCCAGGAAATGTGAAGCATTTTGTTCACAATGATGCTATACCAGCACTGGCAAGTGGAACGACAATGAAACTTCATGGTTGTGTGTTGATTGTTGGGACTGGAACAATAACGTATTGCTTTACAGAAGATGGCAGAGAAGCCAGAGCTATTGGTGCAAGACTAGTCTTGGGTGATTGGGGTGGGTGATTTTTACCATTGTTGATCTTTAAATAGCACATATATTGTAGCTTTACGGTTGACCTGAATTCACAAAATAAAATTGAAAATGTTGATTTTGGACATGTATATAACTGTTCATTTGTTTAATGAAACTTAGAAGTGTGAATGCTATCTAAAGTAAGAATCCTTTGAAGTTAGTTCCATTTTATGATTTGGTGTTTTTTGTAAAATGTGAGGAATGAATTTGGGTGATGTTACCAGTAGTGTATTTTTATCCTATTTTCAGTTTCAATCCATCAAAATGCGTATGGATCTTCTGTGAAGAAGTGAAAACATTAATGTAGATCATCAGGACATTCTTATTCAACTGTGTCATGTAAGCTTTGAGATGCCATCCATTGTATATGCAGGTACAAGGCTTGTGGCTTTGGGAGAACACTAATCTTATTCTATAAATGCATGACATTGGTTTATGAAAATCTTATTAAACTTGAACATAAAATAACTCAACTAACTATCAACTGATGAATTGAAATTTTAGAACAACCGAGAGTTGCACTCTGAATGTAGAAATTCAAATAAAGTGAATCATTCAAGAAACAATGTCACATAATCTTAATCGAATGATCGTTGCTACAAAAAATGGAAATACACACACCAACTACAACTACGAAAATAAATGAAACCATAGAAGACATAACTAAAACCATGCAAGGGGAAAATACTACTCCCAATTGCACATCCTGAGTGGGACACTGTTATGAAGGTAAAGGTGTTGAATCCATCACACAGAAATGCTACTCATGGAACCATAATGGAATAATGTATCTAGGCTTTGAATGCATCATCCAGAAATTATAGAGTACACTTTAATTGCCTATATCTCTGTTATATCTAACTTGAACCCTAAATGTGTTAAAATCGGAACTACTTATGAGGTAAGGTCGTTGGGTTCTTTGAAATTCCAACAGAATCCCAAAATACCCTGAAAAATTCCTAAACTAAATTCCCAAATATCACCTAATAACTTCATGAATGGAATTCCCAAGTATAACCTAGCAACTTCCTAAAAACAAATTCTGAAGAATAACCTAACAAATTCTTGGAAATGCAAACTAACAATTTTTGGAATTAACAAATTATACTTTTATCTTGTGAGTTGATATTGTGGGGACTATGTTACCCTATAATTCGGGTGCGATGTGTCAACCTGGTTGTTGTTTGGGAATTCGACCCTAGAATTGGCGTGCTGTAGAATTAAGAAAAAATTTGCAGCTAGCCTACGGAAGTGACACTGGAGATTCTGCAACCGTCTTTAATCATTCTGTGTAAGGAATTTTGTGGTAGGTGTTAATTCTACACTAAATGTTGATGAACACTGGTAACCTTCAACATATCATAATTGGCGAGAACTAAGATATTTCATTCAAAATATTCGTAGAGACTGTCAAACACATTAATTTGAAATGAATTACTTATTTTAAGCCAAATTTCTATACTAAGTTGGTTGAACAATCTAGAAAATTGGATGTGTTAGGTTTTTTATACTCATGAAAATTGGAGTGGAAGATGAGAAAGCCAAGACATTTATGAGGTTCACCATCACCCGCAAGATGAAGTTATTGTACACCCTTGTGCAATAAAGTTGTCCATGTCATTCTTATCTAATTTCCCTACAATCATAAATTTCAAATGGATTTGTGCACTTTTTTTATTGATAGCCCATGACCGAGTCAATTTACTCCAATTGGTCACATTCACTTTCTGCATTTATTGGACGAGTTCTATTCCAGTTCAAAATTGGATAGCATAGCAAGGGAAATTTGAATCCAAGTCTTATCCAATGCATTTCAAGAGGCATTACAAAGCTAGTGTAAAGGTGAGCCCTGCATATAGCTAGTTTGAGATTTGGAATTGATTTGGGTTCCCTTCTCTTCAACTCTTATGTAAGTTCATTCCTTCTCATTTGGGAATTCATAGCATGGTCACCTCAAGTATCAACAAGGGCTTTGAAATTCTCTAATAGCTGTTGTTATTCCATTACCCATTGGATCTGAGAATGTGAAGCATTTCAGTAATGCTCATAGATAGCCTTTGATGGGGCATGATCTCTGCTCAAACAAGCAACTCAACATTGGATTAGTAATTGTTGTAGGCCCACAATTATTCAAATCTTTGAATTTCATTCTACATAGTAGAGATAAATTCCTTAAAATACCATCCTCCATAAAAGGATGAGGATTCCATCTTGTGAGCTTAGGCAGGACATAGATGTGTAAATATAACTCGCATTCTAAGTTCTGCCTCTCAGGAATTCCTATGAAATATAAAGAAAATACCTGGTTCATCCACATTAACAATTGGTATATTTGAAGCATTCCTCTCTAGTGAAATTTGAACCATTGCTCCTTAAAATATAAGGCATACACTTTGGCAGGTGGCCTACAGCCAAACATTAAGGAAGCATAATCAATTGCGTTTTCATTTATTTCCTTAAAGTTTTGAGATTTCTGGAACTTTCTCTTTAATTTCTTCATCTTATTTCTCCCACTTCTTATTATCTTCTTTGAGTTACATAATTGTGCTTTGCTAGGCTACGTGTGAGATAACAGAGTTTTCTTTAAAGAATGCAATAGTCTTTTGATGCCTTTCAAGGGTTTTATATCCCTGTTCATATGATTATGATTTTTCCTTCTATAAGCCAACTTCTGTAGCTACAATGCAACTATTTTAGCTACCAAAGTTTTCAGGAACCTGTGCTGGAGAAGGTAATGACACTTGACATTTAGCATCTGAATTTTCCACTACTCATCACATGTAAACAGGAATTTCCCTTATTAGGGATTCCACAACACATTGTTCCATTCATCTCGATTTATTCGATAATTCTGTTTTGTCTATAGTAGGTGTCAATAATTTTGTAACATTTGTTTGGATTTCTTTAACAATCGCTACCCCAAATTCTGTAGCAGATTTTGAGGCATGCCCTTGGGATTCTATAACAGTCGTTGTCTTGGTCTTATTTTCTTCCTCCCCCTTTGCTATCTGCCTTTCTCTTGACTTCTGTATTTCTTGAAAAATTCTTCTTTGGGACCATCTAACCAAATATATGAAAACAACATCCGGTCTCCTTGTTTCTGTGATAGTGTCTTGTGGCTTAGTCTAAGGTTTTCTTTTGTGTGCATTTCTGCAACTCTCTCCTCAACACTCTCATTTTTCCTTTCAGCTATTGGAGTTATAGTGAATTCCTCCCAAGTTACCTGTGGTCGCTTCCTCTGCAGGGTGGCATCTTTGACCAAGAGGTGGATTAACATATGGCGTGCAAGACTTGTCAATTTACCTGCTGGATCTCACCAGCTATATTTTGCAGTACTTTCATCAAGAAATATATGACAATGTTTTTTTCATTTTGCTTTAAATATGATACTATTTTAAAATGGAAAGTGAGTTCGAGATGGTGCTTTATCTTGAATTTTGAATTATGAATGGGATTATTTTGGAAATGGCAATTTTCACCAAATGTGATGCTGCATTATGAATGAAAAAGTAGTAAAATCCATCATAATGTTGATTTTTGAGTAGCTTGGGAGTTACTCCAAGTGCTAGGGTTCAGGGTTTGGAGGGAAAAGCGCCACAAGAGTCACTTTTGGGCTTGGAACCCAAGCAGAGGGTTTTGCACCAATCGTGTTTTGGGGCATTTCCATGAGCACATTTCTACATGTGATGGATGAGGATGATAGATCTCAACGAGACAAATCTAATGCAACGAGAATCATCTGATTCCGAGTTGCAAAAGTGGAGATATGGATTTTTGAAGATTAATTGTGGGGTTGACACCATAAGTGTCAAGGTCAGCCTAAGGTTGTTTTAGGCTTATGACAGTTGGACAACCCCTATTGTGACATTGAAGAAGCCCTTCATTTATGGTATAAATAGAAGGCAGAGAGGAGGCATTTAAGCATATATTTGTGAAACACACACAAGGCAAGTAACTCGTTGGAGGAGAGAGAAATTTATGTTCTAGGGCTACAACACAGAGAAGCAAATCGGTGAAGGAGGAGAGGGCCGTTGAGGCCTAGTTCAGGGTCTGAACTACTGGAGGGAAGGCTGAGTGCCTTGCTGGAGGAGTCGTTGCCATTTCAGGATTGTTTGAGGGCTAAAAAAAGGTGGGCAGACCCCTTGCAAGGCTGCTGCAGCACTGCACATACTTGCTATAGGGTGCCACAACAAATTATAGGCATGCCGAGGGCTAGAACAACCTAGAATTGTAGCAACCATCTTCGGCCCCTCAAGGAAGGGAAACCACATTGTTTAGGAGGAGTTTCGGGCGCAAAGGAAGGCTTGTTAAGGGACTGTAGTGTGCCCTAACCATAACTAGGCCTAGGTTGTTGCAACCAAATCAGCCCTAAAAAATGTGAGCTAAGGTATGTTTTTGAAGACATTCTTGTAGGTGTTGGATCCAAGTATTGGATCAATTTTGGATCGATTTCGTTTGTAGCTTGTGAGAGCCAATTTGGAGGCCTGATTGGGTGATCGAAAGCCTTCATCGGTGCAGATCTTGCAGTGTAGTATTAGGTGCCACTAACGTGGTGGAGGGTAGTGTGTTGGCTACCCAAAGTAGCCCTAGGACAAACTATCTTGAAGTGACAAAGAGGAGCTGAAGGTTGGGTGAAGATTGGTGTCGAAGTGTAGCACCTTGATGGACAAAGGTGATTGCTAGCTTTGCATATTGGAGCTCGGGATTAGGCCTACCTACAGAGTAGATTGGATCAACCTGTGTACATGGTACAAAAGTGACGTGCAACAACGTTAGGTGGCAGCCCTCCTGGAGTTTCGATGTGTCGTCCTTTGAAGGACTAAGGAGCAGCTAGTGAGAAGTATGGAAGCAAAGGACCGACAGGACAAGATACAACATCGAAGCTGAAACAAATTTTGTCATTGTGTCTTGTATACCATATACTGTTGTATTATTCAGAGTTGGTTTAATATAACGAAGATTGTGGTTGTACATTATTGTACAATTTTGTTAAAAATTGTGTATACTTGTGCATGTGTGATTTACTGCTTTATATTTTCCGCTGTGAAAGTAGTTATGGTTGAGATTCTTGGTTTGGTAGCATCAGTGATTTTAAAACTCTAACCTAGACCCAAGATTGTGGAAATTCAACATGGTATCAAAGTGTGTCTGAGCTACTTTGGAAGTCAATGAATCAAAGTTGTGTGCAGTGAAGTACAACGTGAGAGGGAGTTGGTCACAATTGTAGCTGACAATGTCAAAGTTGCAAGTAGGTCTCCGGTATGAGGACAGGTTGGAGGGGTTGTCCAACTATAGTCCATGGAGGGAAAGGATCAAGTGGCAATATAGATTCACCTCAAAGGAGGTAAATTGCATATAATGTCATATCATCATAACCAATGTCTCACTGTAATGACATTAATTGGTTTATGAGTCTGTTAAGAGTTTTTTCTAGGTATTTATGCAACGCTCTGAAGGCTAAATGTAAGGAAAAATGTCTTCTCTAGGAATACTTTGGCTTTTAGCAAGAAGCAGACAAGAAAATTTGCAGGTTCAAAGAATGGTACATAGAGGACTATCACAAAATATAATTCTATTAATATCCGCAAATGACCAAAAAAGCAGGTCAATGAGCACCAGAAGTACAAAAATAGTGATAAGCAGTGGGAGAGCAAAAGAGCCTAATAAGTAAGGAAAGAAACTATGCAATACAAATAGTAAAATAAAAAGTAAATGACTCTATTCATCAATACAATGTAAGAGTGGCCCATTCCACTCACATTAGAAGTAGACAAAGAGGCAGAAGATGAAAAAGAAGCAACCTTGAGACTCCCATAGGTGAAGATTCAATTATAACAGAGGAAACTCCAAAGTTTACATCTACCACAGAGATGGGGCCTATGCACTAGCAGAGGATGTCCTCAAGAAAATATCAGAGTCTCAGGGCATGATGAGAGCATGTACTCTGCAATAATGTCAAGGCATCCCTAAGGATTCTTGGTATGTGTAATGAAATTATCCTTTAACTCAATTTCTTGTAAATGACACAACTCGTGAATCCTCTCATTAAATAGGACATGACAGTTAGAGTCCACTCAAATATGGCGAGAACAAATCCAAAGCTGGCCAAGATGACTCCAAAGGCCATATGTCTAAAGTCTCCAAGTATAATTTTAGTGGCATTGGGACGGTGGCAGGGCATGGTGGGACTTAGCTTTTGATTTGGAGCTATAGAGAGCAAGGGATGTGCATTTCCGCTTCCAAGCGTGCATACTGATCCTGAAAGAGGAATCCTTTTTCGAGTGATTTACAGGAACAAAGCATTCATACATATCGGCAGTAAATACCTCTTGCTCAAGATTACAGAGTTGAGTTGCACTATTCTGGAGCCCAAATCATTTAAGATGAATATCGGTATGCTGAGGTCCTTCTGTAGAGTTTGGGGTTGGTGTTTTCATTGGTCATTGCTGCCAATTTATTCTCACTGTTTGTATTCAGTTATTCATCTAAGAAGTCCTCTTTTATCAATTCTTAACACTCGATGGGTCTCAAAAAATCGAAAGGAATTTTGGGTGAGGCATCTACACTATTTGGAATACATGATTTTCATATAATCTGATCATTTGCATAGTGTCTCGATTATTAGGGGCTTTTGTCTAAGGCCAAGTGGATCTAGACTAGTCAGTCAAATGGCCTCTGTCCTGTTTTTCAGCACCTAGAGATAGTTAAGCACATTTTTAGGACTGTCGATTTGTCAGGGGTTGTTGATTGGATTGAGGATATGGGTGCTTTTTGTTTTATGGAAGGTAAAATGTAAACTTGTTTTTGATCATGAGCCTAGCTCCTTGTCTACCTTCAGTTCAGTCTAGAAGGTTGATGTCTGTCATCAATTGTTGGCACAAGAATTTTGTCAAATAAGATGCTAAATCTTTGGATCACACTGAGTATTTTGGTTTTATTTCTACCTTAGTAGATCTTCAAAAGAGGTTATGATGTTCATTATATATAGTATATACTATATACCCTTCAATTTGTTTTATCATTTGTTTGTAAATATTTTTCAGTAAATATAAGACATATTTTTCAACAGAAAAACATAAAGAACTGCATGGATATTGATTAAAAAATATGTTTTCATTGATAATAAATTTATAATTTTTGGAGTCTGTTATATTCAAACTCAGTCAACCCCTATTTTGATTCAACCCTATTGGAAAAAGAAGTTTCCCACCTAATTCAAGTCAAACTCACATTTCGCTGAGTTTAACTCTCCAGTCTAGCGATACTGATACCATGTTCGTAATTCTGATAGGAGGAATTGAATTCTGCCATTGCATGATATTTATGACCAGGAAATGGTAAATTTTACTGTAGACTGTAGTTAATCAGAAAATATTGGTAAAGTGACTACCTACAGCTCTACTATATTACCACGCAACGACATTAAATCTTGGTATTTATTTATTTTTATTGCTTTGTAGACCTAGTCAGGAAAGAGTTCAGGCATTCTCTTACCATATGATATATAACATGACATTCCAATCACTTTGACTGCAATTGGTCATTCCTATATTTTATAAGTCTCAAGTTTGACTGTATACCCACATTGAGCAATAAGACCATTTCTCAACTACATGAAATTTTCTGGGTGGAAAGACATATTGGGGCTAAGACTCAAGGGAGTCAATCCAAGTAATCTGAATGTACCATCAATAATATCTTCTTTTATCACTCGCTTCAACTCATACTTTTGTAAAAGATGACCAAAATTAAAAGAGCATTAGAAGGGGGGAAATGCTTAATAGAAATACTAATGCTCTGCAACAAAAAATAAGGCTCTAAAAACCAACATTGGTGTTGCCCAATACTAATAGAAATAATCTCCTCTGACAAGCAGAGAGCTGAGTATATCCCTCTCCTTGGTGTTAAGTTGCCCAAACGGTGAATCCTATGAAGTAAGAAAACAAATCTGAAAGTGCTCTCAAGACATAGATGATGGCCCCCCGTCTTCACTTCGAAGATGGCCTAAGGAACTCTTTGGTAAAGGTGGATCATATGACAACCAAGAAAAATATGCAATACCAAAAGTATGATGTCAAATTATCAATCTGGGGTTCTTAAGGGGGAACAAACCAGATTAGCATTAGGGCTTCATTCCAGGGTTTTCTAAAACATTTAGGGTTTCTAATTCCTAGATTCACACACCCTAGATCTTATGCAACAAATCCTTAATGCATGTAGACCCTTTATTAATTAAACAATTATACATACCGTGTAGCACGTACCTTTCTCTTCTATGATTACTTGGACATTGCTGTAGGACCTTTTACAAGATTTTGATTTCAAGAGTTCTCAAGGCTGCCTTCAAGATCCTCCTTGCCAAATTTGTTGCTACTAATATTCCAATTTATCCTTTATTCTTCTTCTATATGCTACTATTTTTGAGGTGGAAAACTCCAAGGATGCCAAATCCAACATTTTCCTTTGAAGATACAACTGTTGCTTTCATTGAAGTTGTGATCTTCCTAAGAACAACTCCAAAATAAGATGCTCACCAGAGGGTGACTATCTGTTGCTTATTGCTTCAGATCTTGGTTTCAACACCAATATATATATTTCTCCAGCCTTGGTTCTTAGGGCACAGTCACTAATATTTCTTGAGACAAATATATTTTAATTCAGTGGACTTATATTCTTTCCATATTTACCACTTCCTGGAGTAGATATCTCAAAATAAGACTTTTATACCTTATAATCTTTTAAAACAGGCCTAAAAAGCCTTCCACTGAAGTTGGCCCAGTTTCCTCTACCAGATTATCACTATTTCTATTACAGAGATCTGAAAGATATTTAGTTGTCTTTAATTGTGCCATTAATCTGCAATTTGAGGTCTAGAATCTTCTATAAGGTGACTTCCTTTTTCTGGAGTAGACTAACTGTAGCTTTACTTACTGATTTGGGCATCCAACCTTTTGTTACATCTCTCCACAACTGCTTCAACAGCTCTCTGAAATGTTGCGGCCTTCCTCCTTAATCTCTTATCCTATGTGTTGTCTTGACTCTTGATAGGTACCTACTACCTACAACACCCTGTTTAGGCTTGTTTTAGCCCTTTAATCATCCACTTCAGATTTGCAGCCTAGACTCCATAGGTCTGTGATCTCTTTGGCTTGTTTCAGTAAGAAGAACCACTTCATAATATGCCCAAAGAAACTCCCTCTTCTTTGGCCTTGAATTTTCTTTGACTTGGCTTAATAATCTTGTAAGATGAACCCTAAAACATGTTTGTCCTTATTTAATTCTTTCACTCTGTTAGCCTAAATCTACGACCCCAACCACATAAATATTGACTAGTAGATATGCCCAGAACTCAGAATTTATTCCCTATAAGATCTTGGCCTTCCTTTAGCTTGAATACTGACCCTTTGAACCTAGAGAACTGAGCCTCTCTGCTTTCAAAACCTAGTTCAGATTTCTTGAACAGGTCTGTGAGATTTGATAATGTGACTAGGGCTAGTTTTCATGCACAGAATTATGATTTATTACCTCTAGGAGCTCGGTCCTAGCCAGTAGTATTCTCTTTATGGTATTGAAGCCTTTAAGTATGGTAAGGATCTTAAGGATCATCATGAATCAAGTAAAATTATGAAGATAGACACTAGTTACATTCTTCAACACCAATCCCATTGGGACAATATAGAGTTGGCTCTCATAGATTGTGTATTGATATCATCCACTATATCGATTGACTAGACAAGATCCACCAACTGTGCCATCTTCAAGAGATTGAGATGAGGAGCATTTCATCTTTTTCTACCTCATTTATTATGAGATCCATGGGAGATTTCATTGCATGTTTAGGGGGATCCAGACCCTATCTAGTTTCTTCTGATACTTGACCAAAGATGTCTAGCCCTTTACATAAAGAAACCCCTCAGACTTTGTGTTCACTTTCTCCAGCATTCTTCTAGACCAGATCTTGTTCAAGGGATATGTCCTTCTTTAGAATGCTTCCATCAGCTAAGGGATCCAAGAGATAGACTAATAGTAGCATTGCCTTGAAATCTAGATTTGTGTGGACTTGACAGACCATTCCCCTTCCCCAACAACTTACAGACATCACCAGACCAGATCTCTTACTACTAGATTGTCAACGTCCACTAGACACTAGTGATGGGTTACTTATTTACAGCAACAATGCAATATAGGGTCTAGTTCTTTCCCGAGATTTCCCTCTAGGCACCATTCTATCTTGATTTCTTTTCATTCAGCTTTGAGTATTAGTAGAGATACCTCTAATGGACCATGACCTAGTCCCTGGCTCCTTTCTACGACTGCCTGCACTTGGAGTTGAAGTTTTTCCATGTTTTAGCATGCAGACATTATGTTTTTACTTTATCTGTTGTTCTTTATATATCAGATTGTTTGGTACTCCTGCTTGCATCAACATCATTGTACTCAAAAGTCCCATTGACCTAATTTTGTGGTCATTTGTAGGACATTACTTATCTTATTATCTCCATGACATTGTGATGTTGGTCCATCTCTTAATGCTGCAAGTGTTTCCTCAGGCACTCGAATTGCAGTGACTGGGTAGAGTGATGTTGATGATGAAGACCTTATTGATGGTTTGTTAGGATCCCATTGCACAAGTATCTTCTTCTATATTATATTCTCCCTCCAACAATCCTTTTCCAGTGTCTGAGAAACTCATTTGTTTCCTCTACTTGAGTTGGAGGAGCACTTCATATCATGACGATCGCCAATTTAGATATTCCTACATTTCAACTTTGCCATACCAATTTTCTGATTTGTTTTTGAGCCCTCTCACATCAAAATTCCTAGTCAGAGCTTCGATAAGCATGTTGAATCCATTTACAAAATACAACAGGCATGTGTTAGTGTGACTATATTGGAAATTGAGGAAAATAATATTTATACTCTTCTGAATGTGAAATTCCTGCACAGTTGGGGAATTTTTCTAGACTTAGTTTCATTTCCCTGTTTCCAAATATTTTAGATGGAGTTATCCCAATAGAGATTCGCAAACAATCCATGCTTGAAATGCTAGATGTTTTAAGGAACTCTCTCACTCATGAGATTCACAAGGAGATGGGCAATTTCCATGAGCATTATGTACTTGTGTTCACAAATCTGCTGGACTACACCCCTGGAAAAAATTATATTTATTCTGAGCCTACTAGTGGTTTATCAAACAGTGAAAAATTGGAGCTCAACTATTTTCAGGGAGATATTCCTGCTGATCTTATCACACTTCCTGGGGTTAATATTATTTGGGCTCTACAGACAACTCAAAATGGAACCTTCCCTGAGGGTTGGGGTGAATGTAGTAGCTTGGATATCCTTAATTTGTGTCAAAATATTTTGACTAGTTGAATTCTTATAGTTTTGGGTAGATGCAGGAACTTGTATTTTCTCACTTGAGAGGCAATCAACTTAGAGGGATGATTCCTGAATTTTCAGTTTCTTTTATGCTTTTCTTTAATGTTAGTGGAAACAAATTATCTAGCAACATTTCAACTTGCTCGAATAATAGCTTCACCAAACCACCACTGCTTTCAATAAATGAGTTTTTCGATAGTTCACAAGCTCAGGTCACCTTTGCTGCTCTTTATTCATCTCTCTTTATGTGTGGTCTTGGGGAAGCAATCCAAATACTTCCATTCTATCTAATCTCTTTATGTGTGGTCTTTGGGGAAGCAATCCAGTCACTTCCATTCTATCTAAGGGTCTGACGGTGCTTCATGATTTCAAACAGTAACAACTTCACTTGTTTGCTTTCTCCACCACTAATAGATGAAGGGATAATGAAAGGACAACCATCTTATGGATTATTATTAAATGACAACCAATTTTTAGGGAATATTTATAGCTCCCTTTTTGCTTCATAATAGAGATTTCAGAGCTTTGCCTTGAATTTTAGGGCAATCAAATATCAGGGGAAATTCCTGCAGAGGTACTAGGGAATTATAAATCATTGAAGTGCTTAGAGACCTCACAAAATCAAATTAAAGGATCAACATCATTCACCCTTGGGAATATAACATCATGAACGCCCTCTGCCATATGCTATGAGTACTCTAGCATATATTCCACCATTCACATAGCTTCTAACAATTGACATGTGGGAGCTCATACATTTGCTCATTATATAAATCTCAGCAACTTTTTAGCTCTGGATTCCTCAAAAGTTATAAATTGTTAACCCACTAGTTGAGTAATAATGTAAAATTAAAGTGTTACCCAGTTCAGTAACAATGCAAACTATTGACTGTTTTAGAATTTGGCAGTTACATCAATATGTTGTGAATGCTTAAATTTTTTTAAGTGATAGCCCTTGAAGAATGGCAGACGAAAAATCTTGAAGAAGCTAAGAAAGGTGAAGCAATGAAAGCCAGTGTGAATTCCTCCACAGAAGCCAAAGATACTAGTATGCATTTTTTCTATTCAGCTTATGTGTGACTTCAACTGATGGCTTGTCCATTAGTTATGATGGCATAGTATATTTTTGTGACATCGGGTTCTTTTCCTCCCCGCTCCTTTTGGTCCACAACTTCCAAATATGGGCATGTGTTTATACATTATGTATTGGGGTTCCCATGAATAGAGATGGTGGAAAAAGTATTGGAGACTCACTGGGGCCCTGTGTTGGAGGAAGCTGGATTCTCATTACCTCCCGAAGCTTCAAGCGAGGATAGTAGAAAGATGCTGGAGGATGGACCTAAGATTGGTAATGAATATATGGGAAATCTTACTTTGGTGTTTTCGCTTTTGATTTCTTGGGATTTTGACTACTAGGTTAGCATCACCAAATTATTTTTTCCTCTTCACTGCATTATGTCTTGAACTGAGCGTGTTTTACAAAATATTCATATAGCAGTCTTATCTATTTTTAAGTTTATGACTTGAGGATTATGGTTTCCTGACAATTTCTCTAGGTTCCTTTTTTCATCATATTTAAGGTTATTTTTATGTTTCTAAATTTAACAATTTGATTACTTACGTGCTGGAGAATGGAATTTAGCATTTTGCAGTGAAGAACTGTTAAAATTCAAAGTATTTTGTTTTAACATCTGTTTTCTTTTCCACCTTTCCCCAGGTGTGTTATTTTCGAATGAGTTATTTTGTTTCTTTGTTACTTCAATTTGTCCAAGGGCAGCAAGGGTTTGGAGAATCCTAGCTTAAAATGGTGAAATTAAAGCCTAATGCATAGTTTGATATTATTTCTGCAGAAGATGGAATCATACCTGGTAGGCCACTTCCTTCTGAATTCCATGCAGAACCACATACAGACTATGACGAAGCTGCAGTTAAATGGGGTCTGATGCACCATAAAGAAAGTGCTACAGATTGTTGTCATGCTTGCTTAGACTGAGCAAAAAATGTTGAAGAAGGTGAAAAGAAGTGTAATAGAGATGGTGGCAAAAGTATTGGAGACTCACTGGGGCCCTGTGTTGGAGGAAGCTGGATTCTCTTTACCTCCCGAATCTTCAAGCGAGGATAGTGGAAAGATGCTGGAGGATGGACCTGAGATCGGTAATGAATATATGGGAAATCTTAGTTTGGTTTTTTCGCTTTTGATTTCAATCTTGTTCTTCTTTTTGTTGCACACTGTTTTTTACATGCTCTGAGATTTTGTTACCCTTAAGTCTTGGGCGACCATGTATTGGCTTGGGTAGGAAGCATAGAGCCCCCTGCATTTCGTCTTTGACAAACATTAATAATGCACGAGGTAGAGAGGCAATAAGGGAGAATACTAGTTTGCAAGGGTTTTGGTTTTGCTTGCTTACTACGTTTTTTATTGGCTTTTGTGATCATTGCATTGTCTCTATCCTTGGATACTAGGGCTCTGCTCGAGTTGAATAAATCCATAAGCCAAGATCCTATTGGCATTCTCTCTGATTGGAATGAAAATGAAAACTACCCTTGCTCATGGAGTAGGCTTTCAAGTGATAGCTTAGGAAGAGTTGTGGGCCTCAACATTAGCAATAGCTTGGATGGGAATAATGGGGTATGGGAATAACTACCATGTTGAGCCATGCTCTAGGTTTTTGCACTTTTCCACATCTAGAATAGAACTTTCAACAAGTTGTTCAGGAGCTGGGATTTTGCCGGAATCGATCCCTCCAATTGCCTTGTCTTTTGCTTCATAAATTTGTGGTAAAAAAGGGATTATTCTGGATTCTTTGGTTGGGTACCGAGGAGGAAATTAGGTGGCTTTTAGGCTTATAGGGAAATTGTCTCCATATGTTGGAAATTTGATAGAGTTGCACATTTTATTGCTGCCTTATAATGAAATCTTTGGAGAGATTCCAAGAGAGATCACAAAACTAAGGGCTCTAGAAGTACTTCAAATTCAGGACAATTCTTTTACTGGATAAATTTTGTTGGAATTAAAGGAATTAATTACCTTATGTGCACTTAGCCTTGGGTATAATTTCCTTAGTGGAAGCATTCCTATGGAGCTTGGCATATGTCACAAATTGCAAATATTAAATCTAGTAGGAAACATGCAAAATGGGTCAATTCCCCCAATTCTTGGGGATTTTATGGAGCTAAATTTTTTATCTTCATCTTTCAATCAACTCTCTGGAGCGATAGAAGTAGATCTATTGAGAACGTGCTAATCCTTGGAGTATTTCCATCTATCGAGTAACTCATTGATTGGTGAAATTCCTGCATAGTTGGGGAATTGTTCTAGACTTAGTTTCATTTCCCTGTTTCCAAATATTTTAGATGGAGTTATCGCAATAGAGATTGGCAAACAATCCATGCTTGAAATGCTAGATGTTTTAAGGAAATCCCTCACTCATGATATTCACAAGGAGCTAGGAAATTTCCATGAGAATTATGTACTTGTGTTCACAAATCCGCTGGACTACACCCCTGGAAAAAATTATATTGATTCTGAGCCTACTAGTGGTTTATCAAACAGTGAAAAATTGGAGTTACACAGTTGGGGAATTGTTCTAGACTTAGTTTCATTTCCTTGTTTCCAAATATTTTATATGGATTTATCCCAATAGATATTGGCAAATAATTCATGCTTGAAATGCTAGATGTTTTAAGGAAATCCCTCACTCATGAGATTCACAAGGAGCTGGGAAATTGCCATGAGCATTATGTACTTGTGTTCACAAATCTGCTGGAATACACCCCTGGAAAAAATTATATTGATTCTGAGCCTACTAGTGGTTTATCAAACAGTGAAAAATTGGAGCTGCACAGTTGGGGAATTGTTCTAGACTTAGTTTCATTTCCCTGTTTCCAAATATTTTAGATGGAGTTATCCCAATAGATATTGGCAAAAAATCCATGCTTGAAATGCTAGATGTTTTAAGGAACTCCCTCACTCATGAGATTCACAAGGAGCTGGGCAATTTCCATGAGCATTATGTACTTGTGTTCACAAATCCACTGGACTATACCCCTGGAAAAAAAATATATTGATTCTGAGCCTACTAGTGGTTTATCAAACAGTGAAAAATTGGAGCTCAACTATTTTCAAGGAGATATTCTTGTCGATCTTGTCACACTTCCTCGTGTTAAGATTATTTGGGCTCTACAGAAAACTCAAAATGGAACCTTCCCTGAGGGTTGGGGTGAATGTAGTAGCTTGCAGATCCTTAATTTGTGTCAAAATATTTTGACTAGTCAAATTCTTATAGTTTTGGGTAGATGCAGGAACTTGCATTTTCTCACTTGAGAGGCAATCAACTTAGAGGGATGATTCTTGAATTTCCAGTTTCTTTTATGCTTTTATTTAATGTTAGTGGAAACAAATTATCTAGAAACATTTCAACTTGCTCAAATAATAGCTTCACTAAACCACCACTTCTTTCAATAAATGAGTTTTTCGATAGTTCACAAGCTCAGGTCACCTTTGTTGCTCTATCTCTCTTTATGTGTGGTCTTGGGGAAGCAATCCAGATACTTCCATTCTATCTAATCTCTCTATGTGTGGTCTTTGGGGAAGCAATCTAGTCACTTCCAATCTATCTAAGGGTCTGACGGTTCTTCATGATTTCAAACAATAACAACTTCACTGGTCTGCTTTCTCCACCACTAATAGATGAAGGGATAATGAAAGAACAACCATCTTATGGATTATTATTAAATGACAACCAATTTTTAGGGAATATTTATAGCTCCCTTTTTTCTTCATAATAGAGATTTCAGAGCTTTGCCTTGAATTCCAAGGCAATCAAATATAAGAGGAAATTCCTGCAGAGGTACGAGGGAATTATAAATCATTGAAGTGCTTAGAGACCTCACATAATCATATTAAAGGATCAATATCATTCACCCTTGGGAATATAACATCATGAACGCCCTCTGCCATATGCTATGAGTGCTCTAGCATATATTCCACCATTCACATAGCTTCTAACATGTGGGAGCTCATACATTTTCTCATTATATAAATCTCAACAACTTTTTAGGTCTGGTTTCCTCAAAAGTTATAAATTGTTAACCCACTAGTTGAGTAATAACGTAAACTTAAGGTGTTATCTAGTTCAGTAACAATGCAAACTATTGACTGTTTTAGAATTTGGCAGTTACATCAATATGTTGTTAATGCTTACATTTTTTTAAGTGATAGCCCTTGAAGAATGGCAGACGAAAAAGCTTGAAGAAGCTAAGAAACGTGAAGCAATGAAAGCCAGTGTGAATTCCTCCACAGAGGCCAAAGATACTGGTATGCATTTTTTCTATTCAACTTATGTGTGACTTCAACTGATGGCTTGTTCGTTAGTTGTGATGGCATAATATTTTTTTGTGACATCAGGTTCTTTTCCTCCCTGCTCCTTTTGGTCCACGGCTCCCAAATTTGGGCGTGTGTTTATACATTATGTATTAGGGTTTCCATGAACAGAGATGGTGGCAAAAGTATTGGAGACTCACTAGGGCCCTGTGTTGGAGGAAGCTGGATTCTCATTACCTCCCAAAGCTTCAAGCGAGGATAGTGGAAAGATGCTGGAGGATGGACTTGAGATCAGTAATGAATATATGGGCAATCTTAGTTTGGTGTTTTCGCTTTTCATTTCTTGGGATTTTGACTACTAGGTTAGCATCACCAAATTATTTTGTCCTCTTCACTGCATTATGTCTTGAGAGCGTGTTTTACAAAGTATTCATATAGCAGTCTTATCTATTTTTAAGTTTATGACTTGAGGATTATGGTTTCCTGAGAATTTATCTAGGTTCATTTTTTCAGCATATTTAAGGTTATCGTTATGTTGCTAAATTTAACAATTTGATTACTTACATGTTGGAGAATGGAATTTAGCATTTTGCAGTGAAGAACTGTTAAAATTCAAAGTATTTTGTTTTAACATATGTTTTCTTTTCCACCTTTTCCCAGGTGTCTTATTTTTGAATGAGTTATATTGTTTCTTTGTTCAATTTGTCCAAGGGCAGCAAGGGTTTGGAGAATTATAGCTTAAAATGGTGCAATTAAAGCCTGATGCATAGTTTGATATTATTTATGCAGAAGATGGAATCATACCTGGCAAGCCACTTCCTTCTGAATGCCATGCAGAACCACATACAGACTATGACGGAGCGACAGTTAAATGGGGTTTGATGCACCATAAAGAAAGTGCTGCAGATTGTTGTCAGGCTTGCTTAGACCAAGAAAAAGGTGAAAAGAAGTGTAACATTTGGGTTTACTGTCCATTTGAACCTGGTTTCTATTCTCCAGATATATATCAGCACAAGCATCAAGAATGCTGGCTAAAGCAGGTAGAATTCTCATGCTTCCTCCAAAACTCTAGCTATAAATTTTAAAATTGTATATTTATTTTTAAAATTGCAATATGTTAAAACATGTTAACATGACTGTTTATTTTGTTTAAAATTACACAAATTCACAACATATATATGTAAAGGGAGAAAAACAGAAGAGGAAAAAGAAGAACCTATATTTTCATTTAAAACAAAAATCCAATACATATTCATATTAAGCTTAGATCCAAACAGAAAAGGTCAAAACATCTAGCCTCATTGGAAATTTTTCCACATAAAAATACACCAAATGCTGTCTGAAACATGGATGCTGAGTGAGATATTATCAAATGTCTATCATATAAACCACAAAATTGAAATTTTGTGTTTGTTCTTATTCAAGTTTGAGTTTATTTCAAGACTGCTACAGTCTGTGGTCATGTGCGATTATGAATTATAACTATATATAATTTTGATGTTTCTAGGTTGGATATTGTACTATTTTCATTGGAGGATGCTAGTATTGATGCACTCAAGGCTCTTAGAGTTACTTGGTAGGATTCTTGCAAAACTGGTTGTTGAAGGGATATTCTTTATTCAAGATATAGCAAGGGAGATCAAGGATGGAGTTACATAGTCAGAAAGCTTATTAGAAACGAGGGAATTTTGAGGTATTTCTCAAGAAGAAAATTTCAAGGTAGTCTTCTCACAATTTTAATGTGTGATCAATTTTGTGGTTTATTTGTGAACTCTCATGTTGACAAGTGAATGGTTGGTTAGTTTTTAACTCGTGCTCACATTTGTTGGTTCCTGAAGCTCGAACACTTTATAACAAAAATAGGCAAAGTCAAACAACATAAATGGTCCACTAGCTCTCTTTTCATTTGCTAATACTATATTGAAGTTTTATTAGAGACATTGTTTGTTTGTTTGTTTTGGTTAGAAAAGGGTTTGCTTTTGGTTTTATGTGATTTTCAATTTATCGTATGTAGCATGTTGAGAAATGGGAAAGAATAACGTGACATTTATTTTGCAGAAATTGATGCTGAAGGAAAATTTCTTTGACATTGTTGATGTTAAGGTATATGTTGTATAAACTATTTATAGTCTAATTTATGCTATATTCTAGAGTTCATTGTCTTTCGTTTCTTACACTGCCATTGTATTTTCTTTTGTTTTCAGAAAATGAAATCAGTATTGATGGTAAGAAGCATGAATTGAAAAAAGAGGAGAGCAATAACATTGGAGCGACAAATGCAGAAAGAGAGAGAAGAATTGGTCTGGTGATACCCTTAGAGCCAATATCTCGCATAAGACACACATAAAGACTGATGATCAAGTCTTTATAGTTGGTGAATTCACCTGTAATGCCTTGACAACACAATGATAATGTTTTGAAGTGATGAAACATCATTTCATGTGTAAATTGTAGTCCAACTAATATTAAGTTGGAAACTCATATTGTAATACTTTAACATTTCATATAATATAATTTATGTGTTTGAAATTATTTATAGCCGCATTTGATGTTGTTTAGTATTGTAATTAAAATATGCGACTTTGTGTTTTCATATTAGATGAACATGCACATTGTATGACATTTTTTAAATCATACAAATTAATTTATGTTGATTAATAATGAACACAAATAAAATGAATATACGATTAAATTAGTCATTTATAATGATTATTAATGAAAGTAAATGAAATGAATATAAACTATTAAATTAGTCGTTTATATAATGAATAAATGGCTACTACAAATGATAAATTTGTGACTACAAATGATGACTAAATTTTGCATATATACGACTATTAGTAGCTAATTTACAATATCTTATAACATGATTAAAATTTAGTCATATTTCTTCGGTCATTAATTGGTTTCAAACGATGACTAAAATTTGCATATATATGACTATTAGTAGCTAATTTACAGTATCTTATAACACGACCAACATGTTGGTCATATTTCTTTGGTCATTAATTGGTTTTCTCGGGTGATCATATAGTAATATATTTTGTTGTATATTTGGTCATTAATTGTGACATCTAATGACCAAATCAAAGACCAAATGAATGACTAAATGAATGACTAAATCAGTGACCAAATGAAAGACCAAATGAATGACTAAATTAGTGACCAAATCAGTGACTAAATCAATGACCAAATATACAACTAGATAACAAAATTGAGATAACCAATTAATGACTAAGTTAAAAACGACCAAAATTTGGTCGTGTTATAAGATACTGTAAATTAGCTACTATTGGTCACTAACTGAAAAATAGTCGTTTATATGCAAATTTTAGTCGTTTTTTAGTAACTAATTAGCCATTTTGTACTAGTGTGAGTTTTAAGAAGTATTCCCAAGTGTGTTTGGAAAAATCATCAATGAAAGTTAAGAAGTACTTGCAACCAAAGAAAGAAACAATAAGAAGTGGACCACATAAATCAATTTTCACAAGATGCAAAGGGACTGAAGCGTGATAAGAGGCACGTTTTCCAAAACTATCCCGATGATGTTTTCTGAGTACACATCCAGAGCAAACACCATCTCGGCAAGATACCATAGGAAGGCCAGGCACCATATTTTCCTTACATAAAGTTTGAAGAGAGCGATAGTTTAAGTGACCAAATTGCTCATGCTAAAGTTTGCTCACTTCATCATTATGAGCAACAAAAATGGAGGGAGGACATGATGACCCAAAGTTGTGAAACTTATACAACCTTGTGGAATCATCAGAAATTCCAGTAGCAAAAATATGTTTAGGATATTTTAGGTCCTTGATTACAACATCATGAGGTGAGAATTCTACTATTCTCCCTTCACCTGAATGAGTTATCTGATAAACAGAGAGAAGGTTGCATGACAATGTAGGAACACATAGTACATCATTAAACTGACCATTATCGAGATGAATGGTTCCAGATCCTACAACACTAAGAGATCTATCATCACCAAGATAAATATGTTTGGTGTTACAATCATTTAAAGAAGAAAACATGGCTTTATTTTTGGCCATGTGATAAGAAGCTCCAGAATCAATGAGCCACTCATGAGAATGAGAAAATGAAGATACATTTAATTCATAACCAGATCTTGATGCTTGACAACCATAAGCAGAAAGTGTCATTCCTGAAGATGAAGGTGAAGAGTCCTCCAAATTGATGTTGTGCTTCTTCATTAATGATTCTAAGGCTTCCATCTTCTTAAAACATTTGGACTCTATATGGCCATCATGATTGAAAAAGTTGCAATATCTATCTGTCTTCTTTCCTTTGTTTTTATATTCCTTATCATTTTGGTGAGTTTCTTTTTCGGTTTGCGGCTGAAATTTCTTAGGACCCTTGTTTGGTTTCGGACCATAATTTTTAGGATACTGCTTCTTGGGATTCTTTTGATATGATTTCCTTTAGGCTGCTAAGGCTTTCTTAGAAGCATTTCCAAAAGTTATAAGACCAAGGTGTAAGAGTTTTTCTTGTTCTCTTATCAAAGAATCACAAAAAGAATCAAAAGAGGGGTTCTTGTAGGTGGTTCCTGAAGAAATGATGGCTTCTCTAGTGCAATGGAAGGTGGAAACAAATACAGAGTATGCAGGACCAAGCTTAGCAAGAATGAAATAGATGAGGCTACCATCTTCCTTTTTGGCCTTACAACCTTCTAAAAGAATTCTAAGAGTCTTGAATTTGGACAAAAAATCTTCAATAGAGGAGAAATTATTGGGGTCCAAATTAAGAAAATAATTTTCAAGTTGCTGGGCCCTAATTTGATTTTGAATGCCAAAGACAGTATTTAGCTTGTCCAAGGCTTCATGAGGGGTGTCAATGTCAAGGATATGAAATCGAAGATCTTGAGCAATGGACATTCCTATCAACCCTCGTGCTTGATCTTGTTAATTTTCCTATTTAGCGACTTTATCATCATTAGAAGGTTTAGTTTCTACTCCTGTGGCTATTCTATAAAGCCCTTTACTTCTAAGTATATCTACCATGTGAGGTATCCATTGGAAATAATTGGTGCTGTTAAGAATAATCAGGTATGAAATTTCCATATAAAAAAAAATGAATCTGAGAAAAGCTAAAACTAACTACTCCAATGGAAATATCTCGAAAAATTAGGCCATTTCAAAAAAAACAACTCGAAAAATGGATTCTAGATGAAGAAGTTATTCCTTTTTGAAAAAACGAGTTGAAGATGCTGAATAGTTACGGGAACGGGATGAAGTGCGGCTTTTAAAAAAAAATATGCCCCTTTTAACAAACACTTTTTACAAAAGAATCTTGAGAAGGAGACTTGAACCCAAGACCTCTATTCTCATAAACTAACTCCTCACCAAGTGAGATAGTAAAACGATTATGTTATTGTTTGAAAGGAGGAAGGGTTTTTTTTTTTTTTTTTTTTTTTTTTTTTTAACTCTTCGATGTCCATGCCTTTTCCTGCACAAAAAAACACAAAAACCGAGAAAAAAAATGAAATGCAAGCCTTACGGCAGAATTTTAGATTTCAGTTAGCCTTACCGGAAACTATCAATTTTTTCACTATTTCTGATTTCTCAAGATTGCATAAAGACATTGGGAAAGAGCATACATAGCAAAAAAATCCCTTTTCCTATTCCTGATTTTCCGACATCGCACGCAACGCAGAGCAAAGAGCATACACAGAGAAGAGGGTATAGATCTGAAAAATAAATAAAACCTAAAAACCAAAGTTAAACAGAGGGAACCGAAATAAGCATAACTATTAACAAATATAACTGCAAAACAGATGCTTTATACCTCCAGATCTAAACTGTCATAACTTGGGCAGCCGGAAACCTTTTCGCATAAAACAAAAGGCGTCCCTCACTGTAACAGATGCTCTAGACACAACAGAGTAGTTATCCAAGCCCAAAAAATTTCAAAAATAGTATATCTACAAAACGACATTCGCATGCAGTCAAACCGGCTTCGAATTTTGATCAACAATGGATGCGGACCTGAAAATAGCTCTGATACCATTTAGGAATTTATAGGGTAATTTCCTTAGATCAAGAACCAAAGGTCACCACTCAAAAAAAAATCACAAAACAGTACACCAGTATAATCACGTGGTTAAAACCCTCAAAGAGGAAAACAGTCCACATCCTGAGCCAACGTGACCACTTCAGGAAATTTATTAATATAAAAATAAAAGTTACATATGTTTCTCTCACAAACAGTTATCCAAAAAATGACCATGCATGCTCTTTAAATAGAGATCATGGACCAATAGGGTGTTAAGCCATGGATCAAGTGTCATTAATACTGAGGTGAGAGATAACCATCGGATCACTACAAATCATAACCGTCAGATTATAAGTTACAAATGTACATGGTAAAGAAACACACTTTACCTAAATCTACACTAGACTAGGTTATTCTTAACTCTTTCCTATGTGTCGAAATCTCCTAACATTCTTTGTAAATCAAGAAGATAAAGAAGAGATCTAAAAATAGGGTCCCTATTTCATGGGAAATAGGGGTTTGTTCCTCACTCATTGGTCTCTTGAATTTGATCCATTGATGTAAATCTTAACTGCACCTGTATGGATCATATTACATTTTCCCTCTTCTTTGTTTGGGTGAAGGAATTTTTAATGCCATAA
Source organism: Pinus albicaulis (assembly GCA_034641835.2). Lineage (NCBI taxonomy): Eukaryota > Viridiplantae > Streptophyta > Pinopsida > Pinales > Pinaceae > Pinus > Pinus albicaulis. The sequence goes on from JAXQQM020059993.1 coordinate 25,894, forward strand.
GAGATCAGCTAGGAAAAAATATTACCTATGATATATGGAACACATGAATAATTATTCTTGCCTCCGAATTTGCATTTAAATGGATTTCTCCGAAAGCCTCCCCGAGGTGATTCATATCAAACTAGATGGGTGGTCTCATCTCTAGGCTCTGGATTACAAATAGGTTCCTTTCAAATGTAATCTGTGTTGCAAGTATGGACACTTCATGAAAATTTATCCAAAATATTTAGCTTCTCAAAGTTCTCCAACTCCATTGCATCCTCTAGAGCAAGGAGAAAACATGCAAGTATTAACTCTCATTAAAAGGAAACATAACAAAAATGGAAGTAAAAAAAAAAACAAATTTGTAAGGCTGAACATAAGCATCAATCCCTTTCCAAAAAATATCTTTGAAGTCTTGAATGCTTTTGAATAAGAAAGTGATAATCTTGAAGCCCAAGTGGATTATCCAAATAACCTTGTTCCAAAGGTCCCTCCTAATTTGAATGACTAAGAAGATCTATATTGGGCCCCTCCCATAGTAGCAAGAAATTTTTCCACAGAGGTCTTTCTACTAGAAGATGGAAAAAACTATTAAAGTGGCCGAAAAGAAGTCCTCTTCTTCCCATTCCTGCTCAAACGTTCTTAAAAAGCATTTTTCCTCCACACCAATAACAAGAAGCAAGAAATATCATAGTAGAAATAACTCTAGTCTTGACTTTTGCAGGACAAGAAGTGGGCCATCCTCTAACAATTTATAGAAATGTATTGTTTTTTCATTTTTTTGTGCAAGAAATTTATTAAAACATATTCATGCTCTTTTGTAATAGTAGAAATAAAAAACAAAAGACTTAGAATTTGTTGAAGTGAATTTCACACAAGGAGTTATTTCTTCATGATCTTATGCCCCATTAATATCACCAGACAATAGAAAGAATGGATACGAAAATCAATCAAAATTCCCAAACTGAATGGCCATACAAGAAGCTTCTATTAAATTTCTAATGCTATAAAGGATGAGCGAGTACCTTTCCTCCTCATAGGTTTGTGAAGGGTCTAGGCCCGATGGAGAATATTTGTGCTCCAATCAAGAAATCCTTTTCATCTTCCTTTAATCCAAAGCTTGCACACAAAAACAAATAGATAAAGATGATAAGTAATCACCTGCATAAGATCATCAGCTCAAAATAACAAGAAATACACATATAAATCACTGCAAATGCTATTATAAATGAAATGAACATGAATTTTCATTAACCATATTGTTATCACACATAAAATTTCAATTTTTGATTGATAAGGTCATTAGCCTAAGTTTCATTTGTCTCATAAAATTGGTTCATGGAATTGATGAAAACTAATGAAATGGTCATTATCCTAAGTCTAGAATAATCCATCGGTCATGTCATCAAAGTCAAATCTATCAAAATTCACCAAAAATATCCATGCATCGGTTTAAAATTCGTTTTTAGCCACCACTTTTTTTCTTGATTCCGTAGTGAATTCTATGTAAAATAGGTGATTTTCGCTACGAAATCACCTAACAAGTTCGTAGAAATCTGCCAAATTTCTAACTGAATTCGCTACAAAATCATGTTTTTTGCAAAAGGTTCAGAGATTGATGATTTGTAACCTTATGAGAGAGTAGAGGTTAAGTTTTCATCACATGTTTACTTGTTTTAAATCATTATTAAATGTATGTCATGCATCGTCATCACACCACCTCATCATTTTGTCTCACTTCCACTATTTCCTTTTTCATAATTAAACCTCATGCATTCGAGATTAAAATTTACCTTTTTCATCCCTGTGAGCTACTTATGCCACCAGTCCCTTGTGTGTCTCTGATCTCATTACTGTTAAATGTAATTGATAAGTTTTTCCCGTAGAAGCAACTTGCTGCCTCAAAACAAATTTTACAGGTGTCAAAATAGAAATTGACCAACACTGGTATTGGAAGGCATGACTTCCTATAAAAATCCTTAAAAGGGTGATAGCATGGTCAAGTATGAACTTATGGACCTAAAATTTGTCATGGAAGACCCTAGTGTTGCAGAGGACTTCATCAAAGCTAGTTGCATGAGTTTTTACAAGAATATACAAGGGATTTCTCTATTTTTTGACTTTTTGAGAAGTCAACTTCAAGAGCAGTTTATGGGAAAACAGAGATGGATTTTAAAAACCTGAGAGAGTATATTTTAAAACATATATCAAATAACATTAACATCTTTCACTTTTCTCACAGGTGCTACAAATTAGGAGATTTGAAGATGTCTTTAGGCTCTATTTTCAAAATGTGTTTTGTCATGTTTTAGACATGTTTTTCAAATGCATATTTTGGACACCTGAATATGTTTTTCAAAAACCAAAGAGATTTTTTTCTTTAAAACGAACTGATTTACAAAAAAATCCTCCCATTCTGCAACAACTATTAAGGATCTAGAGATAGGAGCTCATTTATGAGCCCTAGTTTTCAGAAAAAAAAAATTGCTCCATTTTATTTGTAGATGAACTTGTTGAAGATGAAAATGTTGCTTATTGATGAGGGTAAGAAGTATTTTGAACCAATTTTGAATTATCATACTTCATCTTATCACATTACACATCCATAGGAAAATTTTTGAAGAAAAAGGACAAATTTTAATTTTTCTACCAATTAGGCCATTTCATAGCGAGTCCCATTCTTGAAGCCCAAATTTCGCTACGAAATTGTTGTAGGTGACTTTTTGCTTAAAATCATGGACAAAGTCAAAAGTAAGGTGGGAAATTTTTTTTATTTAGCTCATTTGGTTCAACAAACATCTCCAAATCAGAAAAGAGGGATAACATATGGCATAGATGGGTGAAGTGAATTTGCTACAAAATTATGCTATGAAATTGGCTTATTTTCCCCTATTTCTGCAATGAGCAACCTTTAATAGTAGTTTGGTGTTTTGAAGGTTCATTGGAGGCTAGCCAACAACGTGGATTGTTTATATAGTATCATTGGAACACTTCAGCAGAAGTTTTCTCTTCGAAAAAGTTGTTTTTTTCACTAGCTCAACATAAAGATAGTCATCAAATATCATGACATCTTTTCCTTAAAAGTAGGGTGATTAGTTTCTAAATCTAGTGGGGGTATTTATGCCTTGATTATGGTAGGTTCCACTTGAGAAATTGACTATTTTTTATGTAATTATCCAGTCCTATAGTTAGTAAATGTAATAAATAAGAGGAAGAGTCCTAATAGGCCTCTAAGTCTAAAGTTATTAGGTGTATGTTTCATTTCCAGGTATCTAGTTTCTTGTTAAGTTAGGTGTCAAAACAAATGGTTCGATGATATATCCATTTGGCGATATCTAATGTAAGTGACTAAAGCCTATTAATAGGCAGAAATTAGAAGAATACAAGGGTTAGAGGATGTTATTCTACACTACTTCTATTCTAAAGTTTTTATGATCAGTAATATATAGTGACTGTGTTTTTCTTCTTCACCTGAGATTCATTTGGTGTTTCATGAGCATTTATCCTATGTTTCTTATGATTTTGCTTTAGGTATCTTGATGTTTAATTACTCAGAATTCATGTAAATCATGCTCTCACTTCCTTTAAACATTAAGATAATGTATATTTCTGTGTGTGTTTTCCTTTCATTGAAACATCTACATGCCTCAGCTTCCACAAGCAGAAAAATTGGCATTGAATTTCCTAACACTGATTCCATATGCCCAATGGTAGTAAACCCTATACATTTTTCACCTGCATACAAACACATTCAAGACACTATTGCAGAGTTAGCCATCTGATTGAATCATATTTGAAAAAATCATAAATACTTTTTGAGAGAGCTGTCGTAGGGTGAAAAGGCTAATTTTCAGTGAGAAGCTAGTTTGAAAGAGTTACTCTAGGTTGTCTAGTGGATCAGCCCATCTGTACCAACTTAGTGATAACACATATAAATGAGCATACATAAATATACCTCTAGCTTCGGTACTCCTCTCCTAATCTAGATATAGTCTCCCCACTATAATTAATAAAGGATCACAATAGCACGAAGCCATCAAATCTAAAACACAAAGGCATCATAGTCTCTTTGAAGCTCACTCTCCAAATATATGGCTCTCCAAAACTAACGTCACCCTCTAAGATGACCCAATATAAATAGGAAGAATAGGACTCCCAGGAGGATCAATGTAGATGCTTAAGACCAAGAGAAGTTATAGAAGCTTCTCAATAATAATTCCTAGCCATCTCGAATGGATAGGATAAGGTGATGAGTTCAACTAATCACCTAGGAACCATAAGTATCTAGAACAATTCCCCCAACCACATGCAAAAAACAGTGAAATATCAGCTATAACCGCACGTATAGTGTGCCCTCCTTGTGGTTGGAAGTTTCCAACCACACGCATAAGTCGATATTATTACGGTTGGGGCATAAAACTAAGAAAAATAGCAGTCACAACCCATAAAAAGGTCAACAACATAATGACTTAGAGGTACTAACCCTATAGAGAAAAATAGGTTTTTAATAGTATTAGAAAATTCCCCTCTATTCTTTTATTAGGAGGAGGTAGGTCTCTTAGTTTTTTTAGAGGTACTAACCCTATAGAGAAAAATAGGTTGTTAATAGTATTAGAAAATTCCCCTCTATTCTTTTATTAGGAGGAGGTAGGTCTCTTAGTTTTTTTTAAATTGGCATTAGCCAAAGAAGAATATATTTTAATTCACTTCCTAAGTAATTGCTCCATCCGGGCATTGATTTTAATACAAATCCTACTCATTTTTGTTAAAAAAAAATTAATGGAAAAAGAAAAAATAACGACATGGAAGTGGGAACATAGAAAGATACTGTTTAAGACACTAAAATATATATATATATATAATGTATAATATGTATATATTTTAGTATAATAAGGTGCAAATTAAAAATAAAAATTATATAATTTTAGATTCTTAGTTTTTGGCTTGATTGAGGAGTGAATTATACAAACATAAAGAGAAGAAATTGTTTCTAGAAAACTAGGATTTCATGTTATTCTTGAATATAGAACACTACTAATGTTAAATACTGAACATTGTTACTATACATGAATGAAGATGTTGAGATGTTGAAGTTATTGTCTCAAATTTTTGCTTCACATAAGAATGAATTACACAAATATATAGAGAAGAAATTGTTTACACAAAATAACGCTTACATGTCTTTATTGAATACATAATATTATTAACTTTTAATATAGAACAATGTCACTAGATGCCAATAAATATGTTGAAATATTGAAGTGATTATTGAAGTAAACTATGTCTAGATCCAAATTAAAAAATAATAGCTTCATTATGGTTTTTAAGCTTCTATAGTTATCGTTTATTGCAGAAATTTCAGGATTATCCATAGTCTTAAGAAACAATAGTCGACGTTTTGAATCCCAACAGGGATCGATCATCAGGACAAGATTTTGAATGAAGAATAAAAGAAGGGCAGAAGGTCAAGGTTAATATATTGATAGGAGAGAAAAATAGCCGACAAGAACCAAGTAATTAATTAATAATTTATTTATTTTTAATTAATAATTTTTAACTAATTTAATAATATTAATAATTTTATTCTATTTTAATAACTAATCTATTCTAATAAATTTTAAAACATAATTAATATATTTTACTTCTAAAAAATATAACTAATCTATTTTAATTTTAATAAATTTAATTTTTTATAAATTTAAAAAAACTTAATAAAAAATTTATTATACTACATTTATAATAATATGTTATTCTAGTGAATTAAAGAGATTAAGTAATAATTATATTAATTAATCATTTATAATGATAAAATGTAAATGTTAAGTTAAAATTATTTAATTTGATAAAACTTAAATGTTCCTAAACAAGTTTTAAAACATATTAAATAATTGTTTTAATTTATCTAATAAAATAATATAATTGGTTCTTAATCATTTAAGTGAAAATTATATAATATATTCTCCTATATGGTAGTATTAATAATAACTATATTTATTTATAAAATTAATTAATAAAAATAATAATTCACCTAATTAATATTAACATATATTTATTCAAATAGTAAATAAATGTTAATAAAATAAGTTTTATTATTTATAATTATTATTAATTAATTTTATAGTCAAATTTTTATCATAATCTTAATTAATCTTATATTAGATATTAAATTTATTTAATTATTTTTAATTATAATAATAATTATATTTTTTTTCAACTATAAATTCTAATAATAATTCTTAATTAATTAATTTTTATTAATAAAAATAAAAATAATTAATAATGGTAATTATTAAAAGTAACTAATTTGATTAGCTATTAAGCATCGATCAAACCCTAATTATTAAAAAATTTAAAAAAAAAATTAATTGTAAATAAAATAAGTTTTATAATTTATAATTATTGTTAAAAAAAAACTAATCTGATATTGAAAGATTAATAATGATTTTAATTTTAATTTTAAAAAACTATAGATACTAATAATAATTCTTAATTAATTAATTCTTATTATTAAAAATAAAAATTAATTAATAAGGGAAATTATTAAAAGTAATTGAACCCTACAAATTTATAGGAAGAGAAGAAAACCTGAGATGCGATACCTTGGAAGAGGATGAACCCTGGGAGCACATTTGTCGAATTAGAGGCCGCCAACTGTCACTGATCTTGAATCCTCCATCTCTGTTAATGCTATGAGGGTGTTTTATAATTTCGAGGGCTTCCCTAATTTTTCCTCTACGATAGTGTTTCTCCCTGGCTATGATTTTGGCATCCTCAAGACGCAAATGATGCACGTTTAAGAATTTTGGAAACATAATTTTCCAATTCATAGGTGGGGGAACCAATGGTATTAGCAATTGGTCTAAGGGGAACACCTTCTTTATGAATCTTGGGAAGCCCATAAATTCTGGGTATGACTTCACAGGATGGGGTCAACTTCTTTTTTAACTTGTCATCGAGATGAGAGTTCAAGATAGCCTTCTTGAATTCTCTTAAAGCCTTTGGCAGAGGGTTGGACTAGAGCTTCTTATAGCTACTACAATCAAGATGTTCATTCATTTTTATAATATAATAAATCATATCCAAAATGACCATTGCTCCTCTATTGTCTACCTTAAGGACAACAATTTCATCATTATCGTGAAGGGTTTAAGGGCCTTCATCTCATCCTTGCCAAGGTTACTCTTAGGGGCCCTTGCTTTCCTTAGAATAAGGGAGCATTCTTGTCTGAGTGATTCTTTATGATCCAAAGGTAAACTATGAATGCCTTCTTCAATGCTACAAAGAATGCTTTCTTTTGGAATTCTTTTGGGAGCAACAACAAATCCTAAGCCTTTGCTGAGAATCCTAAGAGTTTCTGAACTTAACCCCACTGAGGATAAGTTCACCACCTTCTTGTGAATGGTTCCATTTGAATCATAATTTAAATGGCTTATAATTAGAGTCTTCTCCTCCACACTTCCTAACCTGCTACCCACCATGCATGATAAATTCTTGCTAGGGGAGTTAATGAAGCAACTCCCTTTCAATTTTTGGTGCACATTAATCTGCCTTTTATCGGGCCTCTTATCACTACTCCTATCATACGTAAATAAAGGATTACATCCCACCTTATTGTCCCTATCTTCCTTAGAGCGAGAACTCAACCAGGGACCAAGGTCATTACGGTCATTACGTTCATCGAGGTCGTTACCCAAAAAACTAAGATCAAGGGGAGCATTGCTTATAGAGCTAGAGGCAGTTTTAACATCTTTAAAAAAAATTTCATTATTGACGTGGAGGCCAGCATCATGAAGACTCCCAGTCCCTACCTCAATGGGAAGATTGCCATTGATAGAATTAGATACGTTCTGCTCAATTTGTGAGTTGGCTCAAGAACCGAGGGATGTGCTTTTGGTTCCATCGTAAAGATAGCTCAGATCCATCTCCGATCCTGTTCTTGCACCATCCAACTCTGAATATGGATTCACTGTTACTGCATCATCCATCACTGAAGACGGACTCGCGGATGCAGATGGTGTACCTCTCATTAGGGGAATTTTGAGGTCTAAAATGGGCCTACTAAGAAAAATGTACAACCAAAATAAACTTTATAAGAACCAATAGGATTCAGGATGATGAGGTCAACCATGGGGGATGATTCACAAATTTTTAAGTAAAAGGGTAAAAAGATTAAAAAATAATAAAATAATAAAACTACTTTTTCAACTCGTATTTTCAACCTATCTCCCTAATGTTTTACTCAAATTTCAAGAAAGAGTACTTGTTGGATGTAAAATGTAATTCCTTGTCCAAGGAGTACCTATCTTGCATACTTTTGATGGACCCTGCTACCTGAAAAATGAGAAATACATGAAAAAACATGATTGCAATAACGTTTTTGATGTATTTATCATTTTTCGTGGAGTAGGATCCATTGAAAGTATGAAACATGGGTACTCCTTGAATGGGCAATTAAATTTTGCATCCAATGAGTACCCCCACTTGAAATTTGAGTAAAAACCTTGGGAGATAAGTTGAAAAAACGAGTTGAAAAAGTAGTTTTTTCTTTTTTCCCTCCAAAATTTGATGATGTAATCAAATCTTACTTTATTATTTCCACTATTATTTTATACTTCCCTTAAAAGGCCCATTTTATACCTCAAAATTCCCCTAATGGAAATCACGCCGGCTCACTGGCAAAGAGAAAGGAAGCGGTAACCTGACAGAGGCATCACAGTGTCTAAGTGTGAGAAGCTCATTAACGTTGTAAGAGAACGCAGTTCTTCCTCTGCCTGTATCAATTGAGTTACTCCTCGTTTGTGAATGTGATTCTACTAACTGAAAATGCCCACCAAAATTCTGGACATTGCTAGACAACACTAAATATTTCTCGTGGTCTGAAGGGCTCTGTGAATCCGTCTCTCCTGACCACAAATACCCACCGGTATTCTGTACACTGCCAAACAACATGGAATCCATTCTCACTAACATCCAATTTCTAACAGACCCATGGTTCTCATCACCATTGAACCCCTCAACTCAATGTGAAAACACACTCGTCTTAAAAACAGAGCCAGACAACCCTGAGAAGCCTCTTGATGACCAAGAATCATCATTACAAGACACCCAACTCTCCTTGAGAGCCATCATCCAGAGTTTAACCAACTTTTTGGAATGTTTGTCATGGGTCAGCTGACCCTCCTTCTGAGCTCTAAGAGCAGCTTTTGCATCGATGGTCCTCCAAAGATAAGGATTAACTGAATTTGCAAGCTTTAAATGTAAAGCAAGAGCAAAATGCCTCAGCTTGTCCAAGGGAGCATGAGTCCACCTGATTTCCCCACGAACCATATTAAAACTAATCTTTAAAAAATATCTACTGTATCTGCGGAGATGGGAAATCGGCTTAATGCAAGTGAAGGTTGGGATAAGGTTGAAGTCACGACATTCGTTTAGAAATTGGAGGTAGTATGCTCTTCTTTCAATCTTAATTCGAGATTTTTCCAGATAACAGATATCATCCCAAGAATCCCCTTCGTGCAGGGATATAATTATGGTTTTAAGCTTTTGTGGTTATCATTTATTGCAAAAATTTCTAGATTATCCACAGTGTTAAGAAACAATGGTCGACATTTCGAATCCCAACGGGGATCCATCATTAGGACAAGATTTTGAATGAAGAATGAAAGAAGGGCAAGGTTAATATATTGATAAGGAGAGAAAAATAGCCGACAAAAACTGACTAATTAATTAATAGTTTATTTATTTTTAATTAATTTAATAATATTATAATTCTATTGTGTTTTAATAACTGATCTATTCTAATAAATTTTAAAACCTAACTAATCTATTCTACTTCTAAAAAATATAATTAATATATTATGATTTTAATAAATTTAAAAATTTTAATAAATAATTTATTATACTACATTTATAATAACTAGCTCAAAGAAGTAGAATTAATATAGTCAAGATTAGAACGAACTCTCATGAGCTTCATAGTGAAATAGGTTGTTGGACAGTTCCTAAAACACCATGGATGGAAAGGATCTGCCATCTTTGTGAAAATATGAACATCGAGGATGAAAATCACTTCCTCTTAGAGTGCCTCATGTACAACCAAATTAGAGCTCAATTTCATAATCTTTGTTGCAATACTGACCTTCCTAGCCTTTTAAGATGTCAAAATTATAGTGAGCCCGAGAGGCTTCTCTCCAAGTTTTTTGAGCATAAGAATAAAATATTAAATCAAACTAAATAACTCTTTTCTTTAGGTCCGATAGGCCAAAGATTGGTCTGGACGTTAACCACCATCATCATCATCATCAATAAAATGTTATTATAGTGAATTAAAGAGATTAAGTAATAATTATATTAATTAATCATTTATAATGATAAAACCTAAACATTACTAAAATCATTTAATTTGATAAAACCTAAATGTTTCTAAACAAATTTTAAAACTTATTGAATAATTATTTTAATTTATCTAATAAAATAATGTAATTTATTCTTAATCTTTTGAGTGAAAACTATATAATATACTCTCTTATATGGTTGTAATAATAACTAGATTTATTTCTAAAATTAATTAATAAAATAATAATAAATAATAGTTCACCTAATTAATATTAACATATATTTATTCAAAGAGGAAATAAATGTTAATAAAATAAGTTTTATTATTTATAATTATTATTAATTAATTTTATAATCAAATTTTTATCTTAATCTTAGTTAATCTGATATTAGATATTAAATTTATTTAATTGTTTTTAATTATAATAGTAATTATATTTAAAAAAAAAAACTATAGATTATAAAAAATAATTCTTAATTAATTAATTTTTATTAATACAAAAATTAATTAATAATGATCATTATTAAAAGTAACTAAATTGATTAGCTATTAAGCATCAGTCAAACCCTAATTATTAAAAATTTTAAACATTATAATTAAAACACTCTCTGTATAGAAGTAGATATTGATATGTACATTGAAATTAATGAATTTGTTTCATTTTACATGAACTAATAGAGTACTCTAAAGAATAATACATGACATCTATTTATGCAAACCATGCGATAGAGTCTTAATCTTGACTAGAGTTAAAATTAGAAAAATTCCACTGTCTTCTGAGCATAATCTAACAAATATTCATAAGGCTACATAGATTAAAAAAACTACAATAGCCACATAGAGAGAGTGAAAAGGAAGAAAAATACCAATTGCAGTCGTACTCTTATCAAATCATACAAATGTCGGTTAGTCTATTAATGTATGAAAATATAATATATCTCTTTGAAAATAAAAAAGTAGACATAGATGTAAAAGTAAACAAATAATTTTGATCCTCAAAAAAATTGATTTCAATGTACATGTGTTGATTTTAGTGTACAATATTTAATATTTCTATATCAAAACATCTAGAAATTAACATCACACACTAAAATCAATGCATTTATTTTATTATACATTTTTCATCATTTTCCAATGAACACATTTTAGAAACTGGCATGTATACAGAAAACATTGTATTAGATATTGCAATAAAAATATACAATTGAAATTGACCTGATATATACTAGAATAAAAGGTTATGTATATGTATACTAAATAAAAATAGAAATTAATTCTATATTGAAATCAACACATTGTTTTATATGTACATGCATTAATTTCAATGGACATACTTCAACATTGTTACTTTATTTCAATTCAACTTATTTCTTATGTAACTCTTGAATATAATTGTAAATAATAATTTTTATGTTTTCAACAACCTTTGAAGCCATAAATTCCTTCTCTAGATTGAAAATGATGCAATATATTAATATTTTCATTTTATTTTTCTTTAGTTCATTCTCATCATTAAACATTAAACATTTATATTACTTTATTATTATTGGATTAATAATTATATAAATTTTAAAGGATGATGTTTATCTCAACACATATACATAATGATGATTATTTAAAAATTTCATGTTGTTTCTCATGATTGGAACCAAAATAGATTCATATTTATCCCTAAATCTATCATGTGCTAACCACGATGAAATCCTTTGTTGTGAAAAGCTATCCATGCCCTATGAGGGGATAAAGTCCCTAGAGGTGCAAACTTTCTTTAGGGTCCAAAAATCTAGGAGAGGCTTTCACCTTGAAGGATTTGATCCCTCTTAGCTCATAAAGATGAGGGATTTGATCATTCTTGGTGAATAATAGATTTGAATTTAAAATGGATCTATGTTGGTTTCACCTAAAGGCATATTCTACAACCAATATGAGAGAGATGTACAATTCCTCAAGAATTCAATTTGGATTTTACACTTGTTATTTTGAAAAATAAAAACAAAATATTGATTAAATAGAAAAAACAATGGTATTTATAATTAAAACAAAAATAATTATACACATCTAATTAATTTAAATTAAAAAGATTATAAAAATTTGATAATCTTAGTCTCACCATGTTGGTAGTTAGGAAGATTATAAAACATTGATAATCTCAATAGCACCATGCTAGTAGTTATTTGTGCTTTCTTAGATCATTTTGCTCACTCTCTGATATTTGATATATCTGCTTCTCTATAAACAATAATGCAAAAGTGAAATTTAACACTGTTTTCTTTACTTTTTATCCTATGTTAACTTATAGTGGAAAATTTCTAAAAATAATTATTCTATGATAAAATTTGATAAAATTAATTAAGTTGAAATTATTAAATATATTACAAAATTAAATTCAATAGTTTATATACTGTCAACTAATTTTAACTAGTTAAATCTGAAAACAATATTTTCCTTACAATTATATAAAAATTATAAACCCACATTTAAAATATCAACCTGGATGGAAGAATGCAAAAATAGAATAAAAATTTAAAACACTAAAATATATTAATATTTGTTAATATGGTTTTTTTGGGGGTTTTAGTATATGTTTTTTTGGTTTTTGATTTTATCAATAACTTAATATATTAACATATGTTTTAAAATATGCAATTAAATTCAATATAAATCTACTGTCCAGTAATATTAACATGTTAAATTTGAAAAACATGTTTTCTTCCCAATTAGATAAAAATTATGGGTTATTAAAACCTAACATATTTTAAATTATTAAGAGGGGGACATAGTGATATAAATAATAAAATATGAAGAGTAAACACAATAAAATAAAATAGTAAAATATGACAAATAAAAATAATGATAATTAGTAATGGAATAAAGTAAAATAGTAAAGTACTAAAAATAAAAATAATAATGATAAATAGTAATGTATAAAGAATAAAAAATTAGGATAAAAAAATGATAATAGGAATAAAATGCAAGCCTAAGATAAAATGGTATAAAAAGATAAAAAATAGTATAAAATTGTGGAGAAATAAAACTAAAATAGAAAATAATGTTGGAAATATTGTCATTGATGGCAAAGGAGGCAACACTCAGGCAAAGGAGGCAGTGCTGAAGCAGAGGAAGGAAAAAGAAGCACAGTGAAAGCCATAGAGGCAGCAAGAAGAATGTCAGAGTGTAATAGTCGAATACAGAGGCAGAGCGACAGGAGCAGCAGGACAGACAAAGGAAGCAGTAAATAAAATGGAGGCAGCAAAGAAGCAAATGAAGACAGAGGAGTTATCACTGCTGTTATTCCAAGAATAGAGACAGGAACAGAGGCAGAGTGACAGAAGCAGAGACAGAGGCAGAGAGAAGTTACAAATTCCGAGAATCGCCCAACCCGGAGGACAGATATATAATTCCGAGAATCATACCCCAAGCCGGGCGTTACGCATATAATGCAAAACTAAATTCCGAGAATCGCACACTCCAACCAGCGTTATACAATATAATATAACACAAACATTATTCCGGGAATCGCACACTCCAGCGGCAATGTAATGCAAATAACACAGAAAATTTCGGGAATCGCTTAACCCCAGGCAGAAGGATACATAAAACAAATCTCATTCCGGGAATCGCTACCCACGCACGAGTATACATATATGTCTGTTATATTATGGAGCGCACAAAACAAAGTTTTATACGGTGGGACCCCTCCCCAATCGCAATCGGAGATTGCAAGGGCAGCGTAATATGTAACCTACAGGAAATTGCGATTGCGATGAGAATCCGGACCCGATGGGTCTATAAACCGCAATTGATAAGTCTCGGGACTTAAATAAACAGAGAATTTGCGAATACAATGAAGCCCAGAGCATATAACCAAAGGTCCAAGGTATATATATGAAGCGCACAAAACGAAGTTTAATATGGTGGGACCCCTTACCCAATCGCAATCGGAGATCGCAAGGGCAGCGGAACATCGCAACAGAAAGTTGCGATTGCGATTGAAATGGCGGACCCGATCCGGTTATAAGCAGGAGTTAATAGATGCAAATCGCATCCGTGTTCTGATCGCAATCGGAACTTTTCTATGATGCGCCCCGATTGCATTTGTTTGAAGTTCCGGACCCGATGGGTGAATAAACAGTGGTTAATACATATTTGAGTCACGGTCAAATCGCATCGGCACTGGTCAATCGGAACATATGTTAAAGGCTTGCGATTGCGATTGAAGCCCGGACCCGATGGGCTTATAAATTATGACTAACAAATGTTTCAGTTCCATGGTCAATCGCATCGGAGGTAAAGTGGAGCATCGGAATGTGACTTGATAGGTTTGAGTTCCGGAACGTGTTTAAAGAGTTTCTATTATATAATGCCGAGAATTGAAATTACTTATTTGTATATATGAAAGGACGCTGTTATATGTATATATATTACATTGTTGCGGTTGTATTAAACCATGCCGTGTGGTCTCTAGACCCACGGACCTCAGCTTTACGGGAGGGCGATTATTAACGCTATACAGTTGTGATATATGTATGTTCCGGCCTGCGGAATGTTCCACATAAACAAGACACTAATAGCATAAAAGGGATTGGAGTTCCTCCAGATTTACAGTCAGCAGATATAAAAGGAACAGTTACACGCATGCAACAGTTACACCACAGCAGAGGACAGAAAAGATAAAGACACAGTCAGAGAAAAGACAAGTGCGCAGCAAGCCAAGAGACAAAACGAGTGAGCTGGAGTTCTCATTTAAATTTGAATGTAAATATTTTATTTAAATTTATATTGTTGTGATGCATTGGCAAGTCTCCGAGAGAGAGCAAATATCCCACTGTAATATTAAAATAAGCACCTACAGTTACATCTTTCTCAGTGAGCTGAAAAGAGATGAGAAGGTAGAAGGCAAAGAGACATGGCTGTCCATTTCGAATTCCCAGTGGAATACAAACAGCCATGAAGCTATTTTTGTATAAAACAGGGTAATATCCAAGGTGAGGGAGTTGATGAAAAATAGAATGAGAAGAGGAGAGAGTGTGCAGCAGAATTGAAGATAGTTGAAGAAAATAAGCAAGCTGCAAGAAGAATGTGAATAAGGAGGAGCTGAGCAAAGAAGAAGAAGGGGCTGAGCAGAGATGATGCAGGTCTGATATAAGAGTTGATGAACAACAGAGAAGAAGGTACAGAACAGAGCTGATATCCAAGGTAAATCAACAAGTGTTTTTCTTTTGGAAGAGTAAGGAAGTTGGAGCTTCCCTATCAAGTTGTAGCTTGATAGCTGTCAGTTGTAGCTGACTGAGGTTGGAGCCTCCTGTAGGTTGGTGCCTGCAGAAAACTGAAGGGAGTTGGTGCTTCCTTGCAAGTTGTAGCTTGCGGAATTGAGGTAGGAGCCTCCTGTAGGTTGGTGCCTGCAGAAAAACAGTGGTGAGAGGGAGTTGGAGCTTGCCTTTGCATCACAACAATAATAAGATGTGGTTTTCTCCCTTTATGGGTTTCCACTTATATCTGGTGTCTCTGTGCATGATATCTATGTATTGATCTGATATGTATCATTTGCTTAATACCTGCTGCTCTCATATTAAGTCTACTTCTCTATTAAACTAATACTTTCTGATTACATTCTAACATTACTCTCACATCAAATAGAGTTTGAAATGAAGGTGTAAATAAGTTTAATGAAAAGTTTCAAGAGATCAAGAATGTATTAAACTGATTCACCCCCCCCCCTCTCAGTTTAATTAGAGGTTCAACAATTGGTATCAGAGCAAGTTCCTTTGTACAAGTATAACAACTGAAAGGAGATCCTAGGTTCCCAAGATGGCTAGTAAAGAAGGATGCTCAACCAATAAAGCCCCTTTCTTCACTGGTGAAAATTATGCTTTCTGGAAAATCAGAATGAAGACATACATAATGTCTCTAGGAATAGAAGTCTGGGTTGCTGTGGAATTAGGATATGCCCCGAAATCAACTGATACAGAAAAAGAAGCTAAAGAAAGTTTTGTAGCTAATGCAAAAGCCATGAATGCCATCCTGAATGGATTATGTGAAGTAGAGTTTATTAAAGTAATGCACAAAGACACTGCCAAGAAAATTTGGGATACTCTTGAAGGGCATACATGAGGGAGACCAGAAAGTAAAGACTGCCAAACTTCAATTATATAGAGCCCAGTTTGAAAACTTAAAAATGAATGATGATGAAGATGTTGGCAGCTTCTTCTTAAAAGTTGCAGAAATTGTTAACAATGTGAAAGCTCTTGGAGAAACCATACCAGAAAGTATAGTTGTGCAAAAGATTCTAGGATCACTCCCATCCAGATTTAATCCCAAGGTATATGCAATAGAAGAGACAATGAATTGGGAGACATTGACCATGAATCAGCTACTAGGAAATCTTACAGCATATGAGATGAGGCTCCCACAGAAGAAGTCAAGCACAAGGGAGGCAGCATTCAAAACAGAAAAGAAGAAAGAAGAAAAGGAAGACATATGCTCCTACTCTGATGAAGAAGAGGCTAAATTTGTCAAGAAATTGGATAGAGGATCAGGTAGATACAAAGGTAAACTTCCTTTTAAATGCTTTAACTGTGGAAGAGTTGGACATTATGCTGCTAAATGTCCTCACAAGAAAGTAAGAAATCAAGCTCAAGAATCAGAGAAAGACACATAAAAGAACTGGCAGAAAGGAAAGAAATTCAGCAGAAAATCCTTTTATGCTCACCAAGACAGCAGTGCATCTGAAGACTCAGATGAACCCTCAAGTGAAGAAGGAACCTCAGAATTTATATTGATGGCCATAGAAGATCTTGAGGGACTCCTACTAGAGGATGAAGAAGAAGAAGGGGAAGTAGACCTTGAGGGGGAGCTAAGAAGTGCTCTGGAGGAGATTGACAGACTCAAACTAAAATGCAGAAAACAAAAAGAGATTCTCCTAAAATGTGTGAAAGAAGAACAAAATTCAGAAGTCCTCATGCAGTTGAAGGTAAAGCTTGAAGAAGCCAAGAAGATAGAAGATATGTTACTTCAGCAAATCAAAGATAAAACTCGAGAACAAGAGAAGCTGGAAGAAGAAATTATGTGTCTGAGAATGAAATTAGAAAGTGCTCGACAGAAAGTTTCCATATACCCGTCTCAAATGGCAAGTTCTGGTAAGCTGAATGAAATCTTGGATGTTCAAAGATCTCCTCTAATAAAACCTGGGATAGGCTATGAAGGAGAATCAAGTAAAGGCAAAGAAAAGGAAAACAAAAATATAATTTTTGTAAAAGCAAAGAAGGTTGATGAAGTAGCCCAAATAATCCCTACAAAGGAAGAAGCATGTAATGAGAAAGACAGAGACCAGAAGAAACCTCTAATAACAAAGATTGTAACAAATACTAAGACAACAGAGAAAAGATCATATATTCCTGATTATATCAAATTTGGAAGCCATCAAAGGAGACTCTTGCCTCCTATGAAAAATGCCACCTGTTATGTCTGCCACAAGCAGGGACACATTGCTGCATATTGTCATGCAAGGAGGAATGATTCAAACCAGCAAAAGAGGCAAGCATGGAAGAGACAACCTTACATCAGGTATGAAAGTAATTTCTATGGTTATTGTTTTTATTGTAAGGATTTTGGCCATAGAATTATTGAATGTAGAAAGTATGGACAAAGACTGATGTTCAATACCTCAAGGAGGTTTATGAGTCAAATCAATTTTGTTCATGCTCACAATTACG
>JAXQQM020071347.1:0-84352 GCA_034641835.2 Pinus albicaulis
CGTAACTGCTTGTGAAGCATTCGCTATAAATAAAGAGAGATATTTATCCGTGACTCGCATTTAAGTACCGTACCTCGTGTGCTTTAATATTGCCGTTAAGATACTTGCATTGTTTGAAAGTTCGCTCGTAAGTTCGCGAGTTCAAAAACCGAGGGACGCAATACATAACATGATGTTTAATGGGCCTTTAATGCCCAAACAACCCACTGGACTTCAGTGGCTTCTCATTGCTGCCCTTGGCAGCCTATCCAACCGTCCAAGTTTACAATCAACGGACTTTAACCGCATTGGGATTCGTCCTCAGATCAACGAAAGGAGCAAAGTAGATCAATGAATCGCATCGTTCTACGGGTTTTACGGTTGTATAACCCCTTCCCTTCAGATTCATCAAATCATTTGGTAGAGCTGTCCACTGAAACTGCCTTTTAGCTCTGCAAGTGATTATCGTCGAATTTTTGAGTTTGCTATTCCAGTTCTTATGACTGTGCACAACCTCCTAGGTGAGTCCGGACTCCAACATAGGCTGCCAGATTCCATTAGCTCCACGGAACAGGTTTGCAACACTTCTGGTTTAAGTGCTTAATCCTTATATTTCTCGATTCTCTATGCTAAGTTTAACCATTTCGATTTATAATTTTATTTACCCTAACTAGTTGACGTATTGCATGTTTTACTCTCCTATTCCTTGAGAAAGCATGCTACCAAACTATCGCTCTGGCTCCGGGCACATAATCATTTCTATAAAACAATGGCAGAGTCGGCGCGATCTACTGCAGACCTGACGGTTGCTACACAGTTATCCCTTACCCTGACTACATTGGTCAACCTTATAGTCATATGCTTTATCTATTTGATTCCGGGATTTCTGAAGTACGCCGGTATTTTCCTACAGGAAAACCCTCGCTCAAAAACTCTTGGTCCAGCATACCAGAACCCGGTACAGGTGCGGTCGGTCTCTTGGCTATATGGTTTTAGAGATTGATAGTCAGGGTTTACTTTCTGCTTTAGATAACGCTCCTTTCAGTAAGAATGGTATTGTGTAATTTTAGGAATTTACTCTACAATTTGTACTTAATTTATTTCTCCGAGAATGAGATTGTAATTAAGTTTTGCATCCAGTCATCACTGGATTCATCAACTTGGAGTTTCAGGTAAACTCTCTTAAGGTTAAAAGAAATACAATTTTATTCCTTTTATCTGAGCATTAGTTTTCATTCCTCGATTATATTTTTCTATTCTATCTATATCCAGACTAGGGTTTCTTACCACTACGGCTTATAGGTTCATGCAATGATTTATATCACAACCATATGTATTTGAATATTTTCAATGACTTGAATATGGTCTCTGTCTTTAGTATTTTAATACTGGAAAACATATTTTCCTGTTGTCATTTTCTATAAAGGATTTCTGTTGTTATTACGAGTACATATGCATACAATCTCCGTTATGAAGGATTTTAAATTCCTTTTTACCTTGGGAATGTTCAGTAGGGCAAGCTCCGGCTAGCCCATAGAACTAACCCAAGCGGCCAAAATGCCGTGTATGAAAAGCTCTTTCTTTTAAGTTTCTCATATGGACAGAAGTAATTTAGTTTGCTATTCATATGTACAGAGGGTTATACTTCAACTTGTCTTTCCTATACAGTTCTAAATAACCCTTCATTTGTTTATCCCCTATGATACAAATTTTACACAATAAATATTTACAATAAATATTCCACAACAATAACGCCATTCCAGCCAGGAATGCATGAAAAATACAAACATAATTCAATATGTGCAGTAACAGTCAATCCATACTTCTCAATTTCTCTATAACACATCCTATTCCAGTTTTAATATCAGACCTGCATGCTTATTTGTCACCTTTGAAAACCCAATTGCAGGTTACTGGCAAGATAGGATACTCCACCCAACCTACGAGTACCAGGTTGATACCTGGTGCTCCCTCCGAGCAACTCTCGGTCTCAAGAAAGATGAGATAACGGTGTCAATCCAACCACCTGGTCATTACCAGCTACAATTAAGGATCAAAATTCATCTCACTGAGATATTTTTTTTTCTTTTTCCTCTCTTTCTGCCTCAGGTTCATCTAACCTTGTTGGCTTCTTTCTTTCATTGTTTTATCTGTCCTCAAATTAACTGGTAACTAACAGCATAACCGTTTTCCTTAACTGTCTTGAGTGTGCGACTTCCTTCACGTATCCTATCCTCTGTAACTCGCAAACTGGTTTTATTTTTTATGAAAATATTAAATAAAATTATTTACTACTCATGTCCAAAATTATTAATTCAAGTTTATCACTTGTCTTTATCCCAATTACTACAGTAAAAGTAAAACAAATAACCAAAGTGGGAATATTACACATATTAAGATATCATAACATATAAAAACAACACTATCAGAAAACTAAGACATCATAACAAGGTAAAATACATTTCCCAACCCTCCGAGTTTTAGTATTTTATTAATGTACAACTGATTATGGTCGGTTGTAATCTTACATAACCATTTTTCACTATTTAGATATAATTATCTTTTGTTAACATCGGATCTTCTTCTCATTGTTATATATGTGGGCTATCTTCTTGCATTATATAACATATAATATATATATACACTTTTTTATTTATTTTTATTGTTTTTTTTGTTTTATATAGTCTAGGCTCATATACAATATAGGTTAAACTTTTATTTCTATATGTTATTATATCTAGTGCTGCTTAGTCTATTTGCTTTTGTGTAAGCATATTTAACTCAATTTTCTTTGTTTTTTTTTTTTTTAAATTGGAGATCACACTTGTTTTGGCTGTCCATTTGACCCTTTTAGCACACCAAGATGCATGCATTGAGTTTGATGACTCTATAGTTGTGTTGAGTTTTTCTCTTTGAGAAAACACACTTGAGTCCTCTTAGAACAACAATATGCATGCATTGAGTTTGGTGACTTTATATTTCTGGTTAGTTTTTCTCTTTGAGAAAGCACACTTGACTTAATGGAGCTATAACTTCACAAATATTGATAGTCTTCGCTAAGTAGAGTGACTTTTTGTTTGATTTTAGGGTAGGTCTCCTCACTAGCTTTCGGATCAATTAGTACTCTGACTTTATTGGATCGGTCCATTCTTTCATGGAGGAGAGACTCTTCCAGGATTTGAATTGCTCATGATGTGATGTCAAAATTACTCCATTTTAAATGTACTTATATTAATTTAATTATGAATGGATTTGTTTTCCTTGGAAGTCGAGACATCTTTGTGTGTTAGATGAGTCGAGTGGAGTTGGGGTTGGGAAATGATGGATTCAATTTTTTTGGCCATTAAGATTCTTTACGCGAGTTGTTTTTAGTGAGACTTTTTGAAAGTTTTTCTGGTGGTTTTTCTCGATCTATTTTCTCTAAAATCCCATAGAAATGTATTGAAATCACAAGCTTGATGGGTAACCCCTGCACAATAGAACTGCCATAGGATTTGTATAAGGTGTTGAATCTATATATACTGTCAAAAAACCAGTTTAAATAACACAAATCAAGATTTCACCTCAAAAATTTCAAGTAGCACAACCAGTTTAAATAACACAAATCAAGATTTCACCTCAATTTTTTCTGCCATATTGTGGCACTGGAAGTCCAAAAAGTAACAGTTTAAATAACAAAAATCAAGATTTCACCTCAAAATTTTTGGCCAGATTCAGGTACTAGAAGTCCAAAAAGTAGCACTAAAGGAAACTGCTTCTTTATGCAACTCAAAGTTATCCTTTTAAGACATTTTTATTATTTTTTGGGCAAAATGATATCCATGTGTGCCTACAATAACACATTTAAAAACTTTTTGGGAATTAGGTTTTTTTTAGGAAGTCTTTATCAAATTTGAAGCAAAATAATATCTGTGGTTATAATTTATGTAAGATGACGCAACAATGCTGAAAGTCCGCCCCTAAGGAGAGCTGGTCAACTATGACGTGGCTCTGTCAACACTTCCCTTTTTGAACTCCACCGTTTATTCCCCCACGTGGTCTTCCTTTCCTTGAGTTTATTTTCCAATTTCAGAGAAATTGATAAATAAACATATATTCACGACTTTTTCACTTATATACTCGACTTATATAATTGTCTCCAAGCCCTGGGCTAAGGTTATAACCCTTGAGATTTTAGATTAATACACACGCATTTTTGAATAAATAACTTTTAAATAAACCTTGGCTCTGGGCCTCGTGTCTACGTTCAATCACCCAATCAATGCACTCACCGTACCTTGTTTAAACCTCGTGCATCTCCGTCAGACGACCACCGTCCGATGACTCTGCGCCAGATCGATGGCACTCGACGATATCGCTCCACCTCCTGGTACAACTGTTAACGTGCGATGAGAATACAAAAAGGCGGTTTTGTACTCCTGTCCGGTGCCACGTGTCGAAGGCTCTATGGAATAACGTCAATTCAGAAAATACCACCTTCTCCACAAAAGCGGTGCGATATGGGCAATCCACCTTTTGGAATCACTCATGGTTTTGCTACAGTGATCAACCAAAGGTTGAGTCAGGGTTGGGATGCTCTTCATACGCCTTAACTCCAGTCTGTGGCTTGGGTTCGTTCAATTGAATTCATTACGATTATACAGTTGGAATTCCATAATAAAGATACAGATAGAGGACTTACAGTGGAATTTAACTCACAGGTTTTATCCAAACAATTCATGGGAACAATAGATAGAAAATGAAGAATTAGACAATCACCATTCTCAATGATTTCACGCCGAACCAGTGTACAATCATTTCTCAATCAAACAATTTCTTCATTAATAATAATTCTAGACAATTCAATGGCCAATGAGCATTGAAATCATTTAACTGGAAAAAAATTTTAACGCACAGAGTTTTATTGCAGAAATATCTCTTCCTCTTCTCTCTCTCTCTCATCTTATACATCCGAGGGATTACATTTATATACATAAACATATGTCCTTTTGGTTCCTCTGTGAGGACCGTTATGGTAACTCAAGATCCTAATTACAATTATTCAAAAACTAAAACATGACAGATGGACTAACCATTCAACTTCTACACTCTAACTGATATAATAATACAATCAGCTAAGATATTGACACCTATCTGTAACAATTCAAATGTTTTCAAACCCTCCTAGTCACAACATGTGGGCAAAACTCCTACATTGCTGGCTAGTGTCTAATGCCCCTGCATTAGACTCCCGAGGGAAATTTTCTTCATGGGCTCTTGTCCATGAGCTCTTCCACTGATCTGCCTATCTTATGTAACATTTATTCTATCATCCAAGTGGCATCTTCCTCTGGTTTATCCTTCCATTTGATTAAGTACTGAAATTACTCTTGTCCTCTGGTCCTTCTGAACACTCTTTTGTCCAATATTTTCTCTGGTTGCAATGGCTGTGCTGGAGGTAGCTACTCTCTCCACTCAATATGTTCCTTATCTACTGATCTTTCTTCTGCACCATCATCTTCATACTTGTACAAATCTGCAACATTAAAAATGGGAGATATTCCAACATCAGGAGGTAATTCAATCTCATAAGCATTTGCAGAAAACTTCCTAAGTATTTTGCATGGCCCAATTTTTTTGAACTTCAATTTGTTGCATTGCTTCTTTGGGAACCTCTCCTTTCTCAAGTGTGCCAAAACCAGATCTCCTACTTCAAAATGAACCTCCTTTCTGCTCAAGTCTGCTCTTCTTTTGTATTTGATGCTGCTGCCTTGCAGTTACTGTTTCACTTGTTCATGTATGGCCTAGATCTCTGAAGCAAATTCCTCACCATCTGCACTCCTTAGCTCTGCTCTTCCCAGATTTCTTAACTCTGATATCCCTCTGGGGTGCATTCCATAAAAAATATGAAATGGACTCTTCCCTATGCTCCTGTTTGGTGAGTCATTATATGCATATTCTACCTGAGGAAAAATATGATCCCACTGCTTGGGATGTTCTCCTGCAAGACTTCTCAACAAATTCCCGAGACTCCTATTCACTACCTCAGTTTTTCCATCAGTCTAAGGATGATAAGCTAAGTTGAAACTTAGTTTGGTACCAAGTTTCTTCCACAGTGTCCTCCAAAAGTGCCCCACAAATCTGGTGTCTCTGTCTGAAACAATACTCTTGGGCAACCCATGCAATCTAACAATTTCTTTGAAAAACAAGTTAGCAACATGGGTGGCATCACTAGTTTTATAACATGGAATAAAATGTGCCATTTTGGAGAATCTATCCACTACAACAAAGACTGCATCATTCCCTCTCTGAGTCTTGGGCAATCCTAGAACAAAATCCATACTCACCATGTCCCAAGGCCTGTCTGGAATAGGTAAGGGAGTGTACAATCCTGCATTTTGGCTCCTTCCTTTAGCATACTGACAGATCTTGCAATTCTTCACAAATTTATCTACTTCTGTTCTCATCTTAGGCCAAAAATAAAAGTGACTCAGCTGCTCATAAGTCTTATCAGTACCAAAGTGTCCAGCAAGTCCACCACTATGCTTTTCTTTGATCAAATTTTCTCTCATGGAACATTTTGGTATACATAGTTGGTTCTTTCTGAATAACAAGTCTTCCTGCAGAAAAAAATCCAGCCACTGACTTCTATCTGTCAAAACAGGGTTACTACATGCCTCAAATGCTTCTCTAAAATCTGGATCTGTTTTATATAATTCTTTGAGAAAATCGAATCCTGCAACTTCAAAATTAGTCTCTTGAACAAGCAAATGTCTCCTACTTAAAGCATCAGCTACTTTATTGGCTTGGCCACTTATATGTTTCAAAACAAAATTAAAACTTTGGAGATACTCAACCCATTTAGCATGCTTATGTTTCAACTTGGGTTGCTGTACAATATACTGCAAAGCATGATTGTCAGAATATAATACAAATTCCCTGGACATCAAGTAATGTCTCCACTTCTTCAGTGCCTGAACAATTGCATAGAATTCCTTCTCATAAGAGGAATACTTTCTTCTGGTGTCATTTAGCTTCTCACTAAAATATGCCACAGCCCTATCATCCTGACTCAACACAGCTCCAATGGCCTCTCCACTGGCATCACATTTTACTTGAAATGGTTTTGTAAAATCAGGCAGAATCAAAACAGGCTTCTCTGTTATCTTTTGCTTCAAAATTTTAAAATTTCTTCGTTTGCCCCTAGCGGTAGCGTAAATCGCCGTTTGCTCTTCTTATCGGTCTCAATTAGGTGCATTAATCTTATCAAATTTCTTATAAACTTTCCGTAAAACCGGCAAGTCCATGGAAAAAATTCTACTCAAAAAACATTATGGGGTGAAGGCCACTCCACAATTGCCTTAACCTTTCTCTGGTCCATCTTCAATCCTTCCCCCGCATAAACAAAAAACCCTGAAACACCAACTCCTCTTTCATGAATGAGCATTTCTTCAGAATTATCAGCAGTTTCTCCTGGTGCAGTTTCTTCAAGACATGATTAAGATGCCTTAAATGTTCTTCTTTAGTTCTGCTAAAAACTAATATATCATCCAAGTACACTATCACAAATTTACCAATGAACTCTTTCAATACCTCATTCATAAGTCTCATAAAAGTGCTAGGTGCATTTGACAACCCAAAAGGCATTACCATCCATTCATACAGTCCTTCATTTGTTTTAAAGGCAGTTTT
Organism: Pinus albicaulis; assembly: GCA_034641835.2. Classification (NCBI taxonomy): domain Eukaryota; kingdom Viridiplantae; phylum Streptophyta; class Pinopsida; order Pinales; family Pinaceae; genus Pinus; species Pinus albicaulis. The sequence continues at coordinate 7,651 of JAXQQM020071347.1, forward strand.
CCACTCATCACCCTCTCTTATTCTAATTTGATGGTATCCACTCTTCAAATCTATCTTTGAGAAATATTTAGCACCACTCAAACAATCCATTAAGTCCTCAACTCTGGGCAAAGGGAATCTGTACCTGATTGTGATCTTATTGATTGCTCTGGAATCAGTACACATCCTCCAGCCTCCATCTTTCTTTGGGCTCAATACTGCTGGTACAACACATGGACTCAAACTTTCTCTGATCAGTCCTTTGTCCACCAATTCCTGTACTTGTCTCCTGATTTCCTCATTTTCCTTGGGAGTCATTCTGTAGGCTGCCTTATTTGGCAGATTTGAACCAGGGATAAAATCTATCTGATGGCTGATCTTTCTCACAGGTGGCAGCTCATCAGGTAAATCATCCACAACAATGTCACAATAATCATCTAACATCTCTTGGATTTCTATTGGTAAATCAGAAATCTTTGTAGAAGTAAGAACTACTTTTGGTTTGAAAACTAAAGCAAAGCTTACCTCTTCTTCTTCTATCTGCTGCAGATATTCCTTCCCGCTCAGCAACAAGGTCTTTGGATCAATCACTCTGCTGGATGGCTCTCCTTCTTCCATGGGAATCAATGTATGATGTACCCCATCCTTGAAGAACTTGTAAGTGTTCTTCTTGCCATCATGCACTGCTGCTCTGTCAAACTGCCAAGGTCTACCCAGCAGTATATGACACACATCCATGGGCATTACATCACACAGGACCTTATCTTTGTATTTGCCCATTTGCAGCTCTATCTCACACTGTTCCTTTACAACCAGCTGGTGCCCTTTATGCAGCCAGGACACCCTGTAGGGAGTAGGATGCTCCCTTGTCTTCAGCTTCAACTTTTCTATTACCTTAGTGGAAACCAGATTGTCTGTGCTGCCACTATCAATGACTAGCTGGCAGCATTTCCCTTGGACTTTGCATATGCTCCTAAACAAAGTCTTCCTTTGTGCAGGCTCAGTGACCTCTTTGGCTCGCTTCAGCATGACCTTATTTACCACCAAGGATTCTCCCCTTTCTAGAAGAATTTCTTCTTCAATTTCTGCCTCTTCTCCAGCCTGGGCAACAACAACATTTCTTGGACCAACACCCACATTCTCTGGACACTCATAGTGCTTATGTCCCACTTGCTGACATCTATAACACCTCAAATCTCTACCTCTGTCTCTGTCTCTGCCTCCTCTTCCTTTTCCTCTGTAAGAACCCCTTCTGCCCCTTGCATCATCCTCTGCAGATGCATTCTGAGGTGAGCCACTGTTAGCTCCATCCCTAGGTGTAGCAGGCTTTCCTCTACCACCCTGACTTCCCTTCCCACGGAAAGTACCTCTCTTCTTGGTAGATTGTTTCCTCAGGAGTTTCTCCTCTGCTTTCAAGGCCATATGATAGGCCTCTTCCGCTGTCTTAGTAGACAGGAGACCAATCTCATCTTGGATCTCCAGCTTGAGACCATTCACATATCTGGCAGTCTTCTCAGGTGTGTCCTGGAATTTCCCAGCCCTTATTCTTACTCTGTAGAATTCCTCTGTGTATTCCTTTACTGTCAGCAACCTCTGTCTCAGGTTCTCCATTTGCTTATACAATGTCAACTGGTAATCACTAGGCAAGAATTTACCTTTTAATTTGGCCATCATTCTGGTCCAGCTCTTGATAGGTTGCTTGCCAACTCTCCTCCTTTCTACATGCACTCCATCCCACCAAAGTGCAGCATGTCCCTTCAGCTTTGTTACTGCAAACTTGACCTTCTTATCTTCACTTATTTCTTCATAATCGAAGCACTTGTTCAATTCATTAATCCAGTCCACTAGTTCTTCTGGATTCAGCCCCCCTATATAACTCGACACTTCAATTCTGGGCGTAACTGCAGACCCTGCAACGGGGCTTCTAAGGGAGCCTCATGTCGAGGAATTTCAACATTTTCTTCTCGCTTATTCTATTTCAAGTTCACGTTGTCTTCGTGGATCTCTCGGGTCTCTGTTTGTTTATGACATCCATTCGGCCTCGACCCTTCGCAATATCCCCAACACCTCAGCCATGGCAATGTGTCTCGGTATCGTCAAGACCTCTACCAACTCGTATTTCCATGCCAACAAAAGCAACTTAAAACTTCACTCGATACTCAATAATGACGCAACACAAAGTCCGCCCCTAAGGAGAGCCGGTCAACCGTGACGTGGCTCGCGCACTTCCTTTTGAACTCCACCGCTTATTCCCCACAAGGTCTCTTTTCCCTTGAGTTTATTTGTCAATTTCAGTGAAATTGATAAATAAACATATATTCACGACTTTTCACTTATATACTCGACTTATATAATTATCTCCAAGCCATGGGCTAAGGTTATAACCCTTGAGATTTTATATTAATACAAACGCCTTTTTGAATAAATAGCTTTTAAATAAACCTTGGCTCTGGGCCCCACGTCTACGTTCAATCGCCCAATCAACGCACTCACCATACCTTGTTTAAACCTCGTGCATCTCCGTCATACGACCACCGTCCGATGACTCTGTGCCAGATCGACAGCACTCGATGATATCACTCCACCTCCTGGTATGACCATTAACGTGCGATGAGAATACGGAAAGGTGGTTTTGTACTCCCGTCTGGTGCCACGTGTCAAGGGCTCTATGGAATCTCTTCAATTCAATAAATATTGCCTTCTCCGCAAAAGCGTTGCGATATGCGCAATCTGCCTTTGGAAATCCACTCGTGGTTTTGCTACAGTGATAAACCAAAGGTTGATTTTGGGTTGGGATTCTCTTCATATGCCTTAACTCCGGTCTGTGGCTTGGTTTCGTTCAATTGAATTCGTTACGATTATACAGTGGGAAATTCCATAATAAAGATATAGACAGAGGACTACGGTGGAAATTAAATCATAGGTTTTATCCAACCAATTCACAGGAACAATAGATAGAAAATGAGGAATTATACAATCACCATTCTTAACGATTTCACGCTGAACCAGTGTACAATCGTTTCTCAATCAAACAATTTCTTCATTAATAATAATTCGAGACAATTCGATGGCCAATGAGAATTGAAATCATTTAACTAGAAATAATTGTTAACACACAGAATTTTATTGCAGAAATCTCTCTTCTTCTTGCTCTTCTTCCTCTTCTCTCTCTCTCTATCTATACATTCGAGGGATTACATTTATATACATCAACATATGTCCTTTCAGTTCCTCTGTGAGGATTTTTATGGTAACTCAAGAGCCTAATTACAATTATTTGAAGACTAAAACATGACAGATGGACTAACCATTCGACTTCTACACTCTAACTGATCTAATGATATAATCAGCTAAGGTATTGACACCTAGCTGTAACAATTCAAATGTTTTCAAACCCGCCTAGCCACAACATGTGGACAAACTCTTACATTGTCTCAGAAGTGTCTAATGCTCCCAGATCATAAGGTTTGAACCAATAACATAACATGAAGTGCCTTAACAATATACTTTATTGCCAACTAATTTAAATTTTATTATTAAAATAAATGAATATTTATTTTTAATGGCATAATCTATTTGGTGTTTTGTTTTTGAATAGAAATTATGTTTTTTATTATTTAAAATGTGTTTTTAAATGCATAAATAAATTGTATAGATTACTTCAAATTTATAATTCCAAAAAAATATTTTGATATTTTAGACAAACCAAAAAACTATGTCCAATTTTATTTATTTTTAAATAAAAATTAATAGTAATCAAATTTAAAAATACTTTTAATTTCATTTAGAAAAAACATATATAATCATACAATTTTTTAGGAATGAAAAATTATAAAAATAATTGGAAAGTTATAAAAATAACTGCATTTAAGTTGATATGAAAAATTAAAAAAATATATTATTAAAATAGTTTAAAATAGAATTACTTTATTTCCTAAGTCTTTATACTCTTAAGAAATAAAAAAGATACAAAAATTATTTTAGAAATTTATAAAATTTAATAAATAAATAATTTATTTTTTAATTTCATAATTATTTATGTAAATAATCACATTCTAATAAAAAATAATAAGCAAACATGTTTTTCTCTCATTCATTTTATATTTTTTCAAAACTTTATATTATTATTGAAAACAAAATTTAGAAAACTTTACATCTTCTTACATAATATTCAAATTTAGAAAAGGATTTCTATCTTTCATTTGTTTCCCTACATTATAAGTAGCATTCTTTTGTACCTTATTCCAATTAGTATGAATTCAAAGTATCCCCAATCACTATTATAATAAAAAAAATTGTAATTTAAAAACACAATGATACCATATAGTTAAATATTTCAAATTTTTAATTATAAAATTCTTGATAATAAAATAAACAAAAAGAGAATTTGAAAATTTCCACGAAAGAAAATAAGTTTTAGAAAATAAGTTCAATAACAAATCATAGAATTTGTAAGTTGACTTTGCAAAAAAAAGAAAAAAAAAACTTTGAAGGAAATGTTCATGAAACAAAAAATAAAAGTTGAACAAGGTGCACAAGTTGGGATGGAATTAACTTAGGGCACGATTTTTGTCACAAATATTCAATAATTCCTTCATTTTTTATCTTGTTTGAAGTCAATGGGAAGAGCATTCCACTCTCTTTTCAACAACTCGTTGATTTCCACATTTGATGCCTTTTTCAGCTGTTGTTTTCCTCCCTAGTTGGATATATTAAGAGGAATTGTTTCTCAATTATACATGGGTACCTATCATGGTCTTGTTTTCTAGGACCCATATCAAATATTTCTATCCATGATTTCCTTTATATTTGGTACCTCTCTTTTTGTATCTTGAGTAGCAGACTTTGGGCTACTCATGTTAAAAACTAGATCTATTAACTATTGATTGAATAGCTCTCCAGGTGAGAACCTGGAGAGTGTATACACACTCATACACACCCTGACTATTAAGTCAGATGAGCTTCAATTATATAGGCTTTCATACTAACGGGATGGTTTCAACCACTCCCTAGATATTAGGATTTGAGATCTAAGATTAGAATTTCAATCCTATCTTCATCATAACAAGAATCTAATTATGGCTTTCTCCATTACTTCCAACACTCCTCTTTAATGGAGAAAGAGTACTGAACAATAACATACGTCCGCTGGTCTAGTCTCAGCAAGGCTTACAATAAAAACATGAAAAATTTGGTAAAAGAGGTTTTCATTTTGGTCTTTATGCTCGTGACTCCATATTTGTTCATTCCGAGTCGAGGCTTCATCTTCACTTTCTTAGCCGTGAGGTAGTGATGTATTTGCACCTCATTTATTCCCCAGTGATGGAAAGCTTGAATGCTTATCTTCGTCCTTCTGAAAGTTATGGCAGACTTAATAGGAGAATGTTTTCTCTCACTATTTCCGATGTCACGTATGTGAACTTCCACAAAGTTGTCTTCAACATTTATGGATGCAACTTCTGTGCTGATTTCATAAAGACACGGTGTTTCAAGCCACGCTTCATGAAAATTTAATTCCTCTTCAATCTTCGTTGTTTCTTCCTTGTTGCTGTTAACATTTGCACACACAGAAATATTCATGAGATCATCACATTTTAAATTCTCTCCATCTCTGTCTTCTTCTGCCACATCTTCGCAATTGGCGTCATGTGGCTCATCCAATTGATCTTCAACACTTTGTTCATCTTTACATCATTCTTGAAGATCAACTCGTGACTCTTCAATATCAGGATCTTGCACAACAGATTGTGCCTCTTGTTTCTCATGGTCATCAACAAAACCACATTGTTTTTCTGAAAAAATGCTACCCATGCTACCCAAGCTAACGCCTCCAAATGTGTACATGAGAAAATCATCATCACCATCAGAATCAAACATATCTAAAAATATAGACATGTTGTTAAAATTCCAGCTTATCTGGTTTTGTCTTGCTTCCAAATTTCGACTCCACTCGGTCCTCTAATGAGCTCCAACAACCTCGTTACCACACAGGCGGGAAACCTCCCTTTGACAGCTCTTCAATAGTAGAACCTTGTAGACTGTGGCTTCTATGCCACATAGGTCTTAGTGCCTTCGGCTCTTATGACGAGCAACAAACGACCTTTCAACACGCTGGCAATGCTATCAATGTCTAATTCTGATGCATGTAATTAGCAATTTCTCATATAACACATATTGCTTAAAAAAAAAAAACACACACAGCAAATCATTTAATATTGTTTTTAATAAATTCTTTCCACCCAACCGAACTACAAAATTGGGCCTCCTCGGCATATCATTCTGCAAGAACAGCCAAATGGCCATCACCCAACCGACAGAAATTGAGCTGAGGTGATTTCTATTAAGCCCATTCAAAACTACGGCCACAATGTTTGACAGGCCGCGTGAACTAGTCCTTCACTCCTTCAATGCGTCCACCAGTCTTGTCCCTTGAATCTGAGGAAATGCAGGTTCTTGCCTGCAAATTAAACCACGCAACAAACAATAAATCACTGAGGCAGTAGGATCTGCAGCGTGGATTCGCCAGGATCACCACGAATGATCAGCTCCAATACTGTTTAGACTTGCATTCCGTCGCAGCACTCTCGCCGCACTCCCTGAACCAAGTCGTAGACATGGAGCCTGTGAAAAAAATAAATAAATAAATCAACGGCTCCTGCCACAGAAAATGATGAAGAAAGATATCCTCGACCTCGCCTTTTCCTGCAGGATGCAGTAATACACAGGTCGTTGTTTTGGCCGTCAGGCAACATTACTGGAGAATGAGGTAGTCGAGTACTCGTGACTGTGGTCACTTTGCGATGGGCACAAAGATTTCAGTTAGAGCACATACTCTCCTTGCCATCTAACCTCACACAGTCAATGATCCGCTCCAACGATGGCTCTTACACCCACGGATCTGCCACCATGATCTGCTCTTCCATTGCGGGCAGATGCTCAGAATCAACAACCACGCCTCCTTCGAAACGCAGCAGCCACAACACACCTCCTCTGAAACGCAACGCCCATACTTGAATAGATGCGCAACAAATCAGCTAACGCAACAAGTTGATCCAACTTGGACAAGCAGCATGCACCAACATGCAAATGGTTGGTGCAACAAAAAATAAGATTCGATGCAGATCGTCTCTCGCAGGGACACAACCAACACAACGAAAGGTTACCACGCTGCTCGAATGATCCACTACTAGCACTCCTCTTCTCCAATCACTTAGCCTCACAATGCACAGGCCTCTGGTCTTGTGCGCTCCTATACAATGTTAAAAACTGGATCTATTAACTATTGATTGAATAGCTCTCCAGGTGAGAACCTGGAGAGTGTATACACACTCATACACACCCTGACTATTAAGTTAGATGAGCCTCAATTATATAGGCTTTCATACTAATGAGATGGTTTCAACCAATCCCTAGATATTCGGATTTTAGATCTAAGATTAGAATCTCAATCCTATCTTCATCATAACAACAATCTAATTATGGCTTTCTCCATTACTTCCAACAACTCACACAAATATTATTGGAATGTCATCGAACATTTATTTTCATGACTAGCCTTGCTTTGGAGGTCTTGAAGCTAGTCACCTGAAGTGTTTCTTGCATGTTTTTGTAGCATTGTTGTCACCTTCAACTAGTAGATCCATACTGTGGCCATCATTTGTGACATCTATTGCCATCATTTACATCCACCCAATTTAGCATTGTGGAGGATGGTGTACAATGCTTACTTGGGTGATTCAAAATGACCTTTGTATTAAACGTCAATTCCCATTTTGACTTAGAGCTTGTAGCAACTAACAACCCATGCACATCAGTGGGATGGATTAGCATCTATAAGGAAACTCAATTTACGGTGTTTTTAATCAAGCCTTTTGAATTGAGACTCATTTTAGAGGATTAATCTATTTGTTTAAGAAGTTTGAAATTTGTTATTTGGATTTCTACATAGATTTTTGATGGCACTGATATCTTGGAGTTACCTAATCCTCTTTAGATTTTTGGCCATACTACCTATTTGAACCTTTCAGTTTATGTAGGTGTTATTGCTCATTTTATGGATAATGGTGGTTGTTTTAGTTCTAAGTCTTTTCTATGTTCACTATCACCAATTTCCTAGAAGCTTCTATGTGGTGGTTGTTTTGTTCACTAGCACCTATTTCTTGAAGCATATTACTTAAAAGCACAATCTTTAACTCTTCCACATTTTAGCTTTTTTCCATGAGAATCTATCAATAAATTCTTTTATTGAAAAGTTAGGTTTTTATGATTTAAAATGTGTTTTTGACACCTTGAAAGACTATTAAAACACTTAGAGTATGCAGATTTCAGAGACTAAACTTGTAATTATTTTGTTGAAAAAAAATAAAATAAACCGATGTTATAGACTAAACTTGTGATTCCACTCTAATTTTTAAACTAAACCAGTTTCTCTAACATATTATTAGACTCTTTATGAATCAAACCAGTGTCCATAACATATTGTTGTTATTTCTTTGCTTGTCCTTTCCATCACACTACCGTGCCTTAACATATGCAACCATGTGCCGTGGGCATTACTAACTTAGTGAGCAAGCCATTTCCCCTTCATTCAAGTATAAATGGTTAGTTTTGAACACGGGGAAAAATCAAACCACTTAAAAAAGTGCTGCTGGTAGGGTGTATGAAGCACACACTAACATCTTATAAACCAATCAATGTTCCCTATCTGGCGATTGCGACACTGCCACTACGGTTGCATGTTGATAATAGGACACTTGTTGGCCAGTAGCAGGTATGTTGGAAAACTATTGAAGCAACAAAAACCATGTGGATGTAGCAGATCAGAGAAAACCATGCACCATATCGGAGTAGTCTATAACGCGACTTTTTGGAACATCTGGCAAACGTATTTTTATTCTTTCCCGGTTGATGTGACAATGCTCAGAGTTCTCGCCGCCACCAGAGGTCTCTTGGCCATCGCTGTTCGTCGAACGCCGCTACACCCTTTAGGTTGTGCAGTCCCCATAGCATGTATGTCCAGTTGCCATACCCATAGCATGTCATTCATGTATGGATACATCATCCATGAAATTTGAATTTTAAATTTTTTTAATTCCCGCCCTTTACCTAAAATCTGTTTTGATTTTCAATTGGGACAGGCGCAGGGGTTCTCGTCTTCCCAACATTTAGTGGCCCCAAACAACCAGAGACTACGCCTGAGTAAAATCAAGATACCGTGCTTCTACAAGGAATGTGGATCGAATCCAATCTGACACGTCTTGCAATTCGTGGAATTTCCTATGCCAAATCTGGGCAGGGCCAAATTTTAGTTAAAATCCGCCCTGCCACTCTCAATAATGTCAATTTTAAGAGACAGAGGCATATTCAGAGGTTTCAATTCTGATTTTGTGGTATTCATTGTTTTGTTTTTGTTTTAAAAAATATACTTAACCAATGATATGTCATTCGATGACCATGTATCTGTTTTTTTTTATTGCTGTGTATTTTTCCATGGCTGGTTTGTTTGATAGGGAACACCGTGCTAGACCAGCCATGGATGGATGGAATACTTTTCGCTCTGCAACAGTCGGTAAGCTGCTTTACTCGTTTCACTGGTTATGTTCCTTTGTCACCTCGTCTTAGCTTGAGGTGAAGCACTTGAATGCTACGAGTATTGCTAATTTTGACAAATATATATATATATATATATATATATATATTGGATGAATCCAACAAGTATTGCTAATTTCTTTGCTCATTCGTGAAATATTTGTGATCACAGCTGTAGTGGGGCATAACTTTCTAGCTCGGACCAGAGAACCATCAAGCTGTCGCCCTCCGAGTTGGATCGGATCTATCAACATTCTACCGCTGCAGCTTTAAAGGTTACCAAGATACTCTCTGGGCACACTCTCTTCAACAGTTCTACAGGGAATGCGACATTTATGGCACAATTGATTTTATCTTCGGCAACGCTGCAGCTATGTTTCAAGACTGCAATCTATTGGCTAGAAAACCCATGGATAATCAAAAGAATTGTTTTACAACTCAAGGAAGAATTGATCCAAATCAAAACACTGGAGCCTCTATTCAAAATTGCAACGTTTCTGTTGCGCCTTATCTCGCTCCGGTGCAGAGCTCTTTCCAAACATTCTTGGGAAGGCCATGGAAAAACTACTCCCGCACAGTTTATATCGAATCATATATAGATGATGTCGTCGATCCTGCAGGTTGGCTAGAATGGTCGGGGGACTTTGCTTTGACCACGCTCTATTATGGCGAATATATGAATTCCAGACCAGGAGCAGGAACTACAGAGCGAGTTCAATGGCCTGGGTATCACACCATGAACATTTCTGATGCTCAAAATTTTACAGTGGCTAATTATATTTCTGGTGATGCCTGGATAACAAGACGTGCCCTTCGATGCAGCCTTAAATTAACAAGAATGCCAATATCCTAGAGCTGCTTGGCTGGCTGGATTGAAACAAAATTCAGAAACAGCAAGACTATCATTCGAATTATCTCCGTTCATTCCTTATTAATTTCAACTGCAGAATTCGTTATCAGTTCAACTGTAGAATTCTTCATTGATTTCAACAGTTATAGCATTCTAATTATCTCCGTTCTTCCTCGTTAATTTCAGCTGCAGAATTCTTCCTTATCAGTTCAACTGTAGAATTCTTTATTGATTTCAACAGTTATAGCATTCTAATTATCTCCGTTCTTCCTTATTAATTTCAACTGCAGAATTCCTTATCAGTTCAACTGTAGAATTCTTTATTGATTTCAACAGTAGCATCCGAGCTCAATGCAACCGTAGATAATCTACGTTAAAGTCTTTGATGGGCACAAATTCATGTCTATTTATACCGATTCTCGTAATTCCATCACCGTCGTGCGGCACTCCATACAAACTTGTTGAAAATCCAGAGATATAATAAAACCTCTTAATGTTTTATTATGCATTTGTTTTATTGCCAAGTTTTCTTAAGTTTCCTCTTAATGTTATGCATTTGTTTTATTGCCAACTTTTATTTCAGCGTAATGTGTGTATTAGAATCTGTTGACTTATTTATTTATTTTTTTTAATTGTATTTAACTTTTTTTTTATTATTTTTTTAATTCTAGATATTTTTATTTTTGTTTTATTGCCAACTTTTCTTATTTGAGCGTAATGTGTGTATTAGAATCTGTTGACTTGTTTATTTATTTTTTTAATTTTATTACCATTTTTTAACTCTTTTTATTTATTTATTTTTTATTTTTATTTTTATTTTTTTATTGACTGTTTAGATTGATTCTCATGATAATATAAGTTATTTAGATTTTCTCTAAAATATTTATTAATGGATGTAGTATGTTACACACTTTGTTAGGTAGTATGTTACACACTTTGTTAGGTTGTATTGACTTTTAATAAATTTTAAAAATCAAATTCTTCACTACTCACACATCAATTTTATTTGATAGTATTTTAATTTTTTTAAGTTCTTTGTTATTATTTATAACATTCATTTATATATGAGCAAAATTTATTTATTAAAATAGATCATTACATTTAATAAATTTAAAAAATTAAATTTGTGCCAATTAGCTCCCCACCCACAAATTTACTATGGATTTGAGATTATTCTAATTCTAATAAGTTCCTCCATGATAGGTTCCTTATTATTATTTATAACATTCATTTATATATAAACATAATTTATTTAGCTAAATAATACATTTTACAATAACATGTAGAATTCAAGTATTTTTTTTCCTTAATTATTATGATCCACATACATATGTCTTAATTAACCACAATACTAATTTACAAAGAAATTATTATGATCCAACATGAACATATTCATTTCTTCAATTCAAAGTATTCCCACTTCTTTATTAACATAATCTTTATACTATACTTGTTCATTTCAAAATTGTTTATTGCATTTGTTCTTTAAATATTTTCCCGATTTTGTACATGAAAAGTTTGATATTAGTTATTGGTCATTAGGTTTCATGTCGTAAAAACAACCTTTTTTATTTGAAATTTTTAATTTATTAATTGATTCCACTTCATGTTGTTCACAAATTCATATCATTCAGAGGCTTGTTGAAATGTTTTGCTTGCTATATGTGAGAATGTCGCTTGCGTCATTGGTTTGTTGTGTGTGTCTTGTCACACATTCTCTATATAAAAATATAATCAAAACCTGGGTAAGTGATAATTATAATTCCTTGTCTATGCCTTGTGCCAAAAGTACCCATGCGCCTTGTTAGTCGAATTTACTTCATCTTATTGGGAGATGGATCATTATATAGCTAGGGTAGGAATTCCATAAACACTAGTGTGTGCTTGTGCATGTAGCACTAATGCCAATTTATTTGTAATATAATTTTGTATAGAATATATACAAATATTCATATGGGCGAGGAATTCATGAATTAGGTAATAGCTAACAACCCTAATTGTTATATAATTATTCTTTTTATAGATTTTATGCCATTCTGCACCATATAGCAATCTATTGAGGGTTGTTCCTAGGTTAGCTTTAACAATGTATTTTTTTTAAAGAAACAGGTATTGAAATTATATTAATAAAAAGGGGATTTGGACCAAACCATTACGATTTTCTAATATCTAGAGTTTACATGATTCACTGAAGGTTTGGGATAGAATAGGAAGGGAAATCCCAAAACATTACTTGAGGACCCCATAGTACAAGAAAAAATTTCCCATTCGAGCTAAATACATTTAGAAAACACCCTAAAATCCATTTTCATTTACATCCCATATCAACTTAGTAAATATCTATGGATAGTAATCACCAATTCCATGTTTTTTTACTTTTGATTATGATTCCCATAAATCAATACAACAAATCAAAAGTTTATCAGCCATTATGATTCCGAGAAATGGACTTTATGATTTTGTCGAATGTCAAGGAAGATGTCGTCAAGCTAGAATTCTCCAATCTTGAAAGAGGGGTATCACATGAAATAATATCCATAGGGGGAATAATGATGACTATGATGCACCACTATATTAAGGGTACATTTAAGAACCCACTAGTTAGGAAATACAAGGAGAAGTAAGTACTTATACCCAAATTTGGTTCCACAGACTTGGTAGGTAGGGAGGTCGTTGAAGCTATCAATGGAGCCATCTCAAAAGGAATGAAATCCACAACTTCCTGAGCAGAGAGAGTTGAATAATCCACCAAAGTGAGAGAAGAATATATAGCTTCAACAAATCAGACACTGAAGAAATATTACCCATCGAAGGAGTCACAGGTAAGACGACCCTTGGCTAGGGCCGAACCTTAGCCGCCACAACAACGGAATGCAGAGAAGCCATGAAGAAAATCTATCTTTAACAACGCATTTTGAATTATTAAGGACACCTAATTATTCTTGGATTATTCTTTTATAGATGTTATGTATGTAAGATAGAGAAATCAACTACATGAAAAATAAGCGTGGGTATAGTAACCAAGTAAGATCAAGTTAACTACTTCATATATATACATCATTATTCATGATGTAAATGAAATTTCAGTTTTATATTTTTAATTTTCCTTTGTAATATATGATTAATTTCCTTGTTAGACAATGTTTGAAAATTATTCCCAACCACCATCCATCTGTGCAGTCAAAACACTATGTGTCATCCCGCCGTAACTTTCTTTGTTGGCTTCTTTATTTCAGAACAGAAGTGGGTCAGTCACAAAGACATCATTCCCGACTGACAGATTCAGCCCAGAGGTCTGAAACCTCTATAGGACTCACACAGTTTTCTCAGAATATCTTAAAAATAGGTGACATGAGCTTATACATTATGTCAATAATTCTTTGTACCTCTTGATCATGGGAGTGGCAGTAATAAGAGGGAACCTTTATAATTGGAATCTTAATCCAGCTAAAATGTATCTCAGTAATGGGGCAACCAAAAGTTTGTTTGAATGAATTATTGAGTTAGTTAGAATCTATGGTAATTGTCACTCCTGCTCATTCTAAAACCCTACAATGCGTAAAGATGTTTGGCCCTTTATATGAAGGGGACCTCCCATCTCCGCTCTCACCCTCTCCCGATGCAAATTCGGCCATATATCATCAACATTATATTTCAAGAGAAAGCTTTAAATCTATTTACTTGTCTATACCTCTATTGAAACTTTAGCAGAGTACAGATCTGCAAACTAGCAAAATGGTATGATTAAAAGAAATAAAAATAAAATATATAATTAAAACAATTATTAATGAATATGTATTAAAAGAGATGCATTATATAATATAAGATATAAAGGGAAATTCCATCAAACCCTTTAATGACGTGATAGTATAGGAAATACCAGGAGGGCATAAGGGTTTTATTATTTCATTTGGATTTGCAAATAAATTAAATGACTGACAAATTATTTACGAACAACTATGGTGGACTTCAAGAATGGTGGTATCGGCATGAGGTCCATGTGCCTCCGGCTCCCTTTACCAACCATAATCGAGCCAACAACTAACTTTTCAACACCATTTCGCTCCTTTCACAGCACTTCCATATTTCTCTTTTAGTACATTAAATGATAATTCCTGGCGGTGCGAGCGCTTTTGGCGTAATGGGGTCCAAAGCTGTGATACAAAGTAAACAAGATAATCAGGCTCCACACCCAACAATCTCCCACTTGGAGACTGATTGTAGCAACTCCACCGCTGCTTCATTTGCTGGACAATGACTCCTCTTTGGACATGGTTGTTCCTCATCTTCATCGTCATCCTTGAAGACCAATTGAAACTGAGCACATTCTTAGTTTCTCCCTGGTTACAACTTTTGTTAGCATATCTGCAGGATTCCGGCTAGTGTGTATCTTTTCCAGCTTCAACTCTCCATCTTCCAATACTGACCGTATGAAATGGTACTTGAGATGTATGTGTTTAGTCCTGGAATGAAATGCTGAGTTCTTTGTAAGATGAATAGCACTTTGGCTATCACTGTATAGTGTGCCCATATCATGCTTCTTACCCAATTCATCCATAAACCTTTGTAACCAAATCATTTCTTTACTAGCCTCTGTAGCAGCAACATACTCGGCTTCTGTTGTTGAAAGTGCAACAACACTTTGGATTTTTGAAACCCAACTGACAGTTGTTCCACCTACAGTAAATACATATCCTGTAGTGCTCCTCCTATTATCTCTGCCACCTACGATATCTGCATCAACATATCCCTGTAGAGTAATGTTTGAACCACCAAAGCATAATGCTTTATTTGTGGTACCTCTCAAATATCTGAGAATCCATTTTACTGCCATCCAATGTTCTTTTCCTGGATTGTTCATATACATGCTTACAACTCCCACTGCATGTGCAATATCAGGCCTTGTGCATACCATTTCATACATTAAACTTCCAACTGCTGATGCATATGGAACTTTAGACATATAATCCATGTCTTCTTGGGTCTTTGGGCACATCTCCTTACTAAGTTTGAAATGGCTAGCAAAAGGTGTACTAACTGGTTTTGCATTCTGCATATTAAATCTTTTCAACACCTTTCTATGTACTCATTCTGAGACAGTGTTAATTTGCGATTTTTCCTGTCTCTAGTTATCCTCATACCAAGGATTTGTTTTGCAGCTCCCAAATCCTTCATTGCAAATGAATTTGCCAATTTTCTTTTGAGCACATTTATTTCCTGCATGTTAGACCCCGCAACAAGCATGTCATCTACATACAATAACAATATAATATAGCTGCCATCATTTTTCCTTTTCAGATAAACACAATGATCAGAGTGACATCTAGTATAACCTTGTTCAGACATAAACTTGTCAAATTTTAGATACCACTGCCTTGGAGCCTGTTTTAAGCCATACAAGCTCTTCTTTAACCTGCACACCAATTTTTCTTTTCCTTTGACCTCATATCCTTCTGGTTGCTGCATGTATATCTCTTCCTCCAAATCTCCATGGAGAAATGTTGTCTTTACATCTAACTGTTCAAGATGTAAATCTTCCGCCGCTACAAGACTTAAGATAGTTCTGATTGAATTCATCTTAACAACAGGAGAAAATATTTCATCAAAATCAATACCTTTCTTCTGTGCAAACCCCTTCACCACAAGTCTAGCTTTGTACCTCTGTTTTTCTCCATCTTCTTCCTTCAGCCTGTAAACCCATTTATTCTGCAATGCAGTTTTACCTGCAGGCAACCTGACTAAGTCCCAAGTCTGGTTATGCATTAAGGAGTCCATCTCTTCTTCCATGGCTTGCTCCCACTTCTTCCTGCTTTCAACCTGCATTGCTTCTTCATAACATTCAGGTTCACCAGAGTCAGTCAGCAATAAATAATATAATGAAGGAGAGTATCGTTCAGGGGGTCTACTTATCCTGGTAGATCTTCTAACACCACTTTCAGGTGTTTGAGGTGCCTGTTGCTGTTGTGGTGGTTGTTGCTGCTGTGGTTGTTGATTATTATTATTTTCAAGCACCTTTACTTTTTCAGTTATCTCATCAAGAACCGTGTATTCTTTGCTTTCTTTTTCCTGTTTCTTTTCCTGCAACTGATTCTTATACAAGACCTTTTCATTGAATATTACATCTCTGCTCCTAATGATTTTGTGATTTTCATAATCATATAAACGATAACCAAAATCATTAACACCATATCCAATAAAGGTACATTTATTTGATTTTGCCTCAAGCTTTGTTCTGTTTTCTTTATTAATATGGATAAAGGCCTCACAACCAAAAGGCTTTAAAAAGAGTAGTTTACCTTTTTACCTGTCCATGCTTCCTCTGGAATACCACCATCCAAGGAACTTGAAGGCCCTCTGTTTATTAGATAAACAACAGTATCTACAGCATCTGCCCAAAATTGTAAAGGCAATCCCGCATGCAATCTCATGCACCTTGCACGCTCCATGATTGTTCTGTTCATCCTTTCTGACACACCATTTTCTTGTGGTGTTCTTGGAACTGTCTTCTCTCTGCGAATTCCATGCTCTGAACAGTACCTATAAAAATATTTGCTACAATATTCACCTCCATTGTCTGATATGAAACGCTTCAACTTCTTTCCCGTCTCAATCTCAACCAAAGCTTTCCATTTCTTGAAAGTATCAAATACATCAGATTTATTCTGAATACAATAAATCCATGTTTTTCTAGTAGCATCATCAATAAAAGTAACATAATAACGAGAGCCACCGAGAGATGATACCTGAGCAGGTCCCCATACATCTGTATGCACAAGCTCTAATTTTTTGCTCTTATTTTCTTTCCCAACTCTAAGAAATCTGACTCTCTTCTATTTTCCATAAATGAAATTATCACAGAAATCCAAATCAACATTCTTCAAACCTCGCAACAAATTTCTTGAGTGAAGAATATTCATCCCCTTCTCACTCATGTGTCCGAGCCTATGATGCCATAATGCTACATCTACTCCTTTGGAAGTTAGTGCATTAACAGTAGTTAGAAAGTCCATTGCATAAATACAATGTACCAACCTTTTCGCCTTTTGCTATTACCAGGGCTCCTTTGGTGACCTTCCGTTTTATCTCGTGGGAAAGTTGTCACACAACCTTCACCGCCTAACCGCCCCCGTTGAAATCAGATTTTTCTCTCCATCCGGAACATGCCTACTCCTTAGTAGCCATTGGTTTCATTTTTTCATTCCGTTGTTTTACAAGAACTTTACCTATTCAAACAATCTTAAGGGGGCTTCTTATCATCACCCAAACGAACTTGTCCAAAATCTCCTTGGACATAGTCATGAAAATATTTCTTATCAGGTGTGGCATGGAATGAAGCCCCTGAATCTACCACCCAAGAATCAGTAACATTTTCGAAAGAAAGAATCAAAGCATCTTGTAACACATCACCTGTCACATTTGCTTCATGATTGTTTTCTTGCCGTGTATCTCCTTCTTTTCCCTTCCACTATCTACATTCTTTCTTTAGGTGTCCTTTCATTCCGCATTTCCAACACACTATCCCTGAACTAGACTTGGATATGCCTTTCCTTGATTTACTACGATATCCCGAGCTCTTTCCTCTATCAATTATTCTTCCCCTAGACTCTTCACTCGAAGCATTACTCGATGTCTCACCAGAGCTTTTTCGTCGCATTTCCTCGCTAAGGATAGCACTGACAACATCGTCAAACTTTAAAGTACTAGATCCAGAGACAGAATTATGAATGGCCATTAATAAACCATTCCAACTCTCTGGAAATGAGCACAAGAATAACAAAGCTCTGACTTCAGAATCAAATTTTACCCCTACAGAACTTAACTGATTGGTAACTGTATTAAAATCATTTAAATGGTCTGCAATAGATCCACCTTCCAACATCTTCATATTAAATAATCGTTTCATAAGAAATACCTTGTTTGAGGCTGAGGGTTTTTCATATAGTTTTTCCAACGTCTGCATCAAACCCTCTGTTGTTTTTTCCTTCAAAATATTGAAGCCGACTGATGCCGCAAGGCACAACCGTACTGTTCCGAGTGCCTTTCTATCGAGAATGTTCCATTCCACGTCTGTCATGGCCGTCGACTTCTTTGTTTTTCCGCTCACTGGTAGGTACAGATCTTTCTGATACAGATAATCTTCCATCTGCATCTTCCACAACGGGAATTTTTGGCCGTTAAATTTCTCGACTCTAAATTTACCATCTTCCGCCATTTCTCCCACTCGAACCAGGAACCCTTCTTTCCTGCGAGTTTATCAACCAAATATACCTTCGGCTCTGATACCAGTTGTTAGAAAATTAAATATTACAGAGCAATGCAACACATAAAATATGCGGAAAATACAAGCACACAAAACACATAAAACCAGAGAGACACAGATATACGTGGTTCACCCAGTTTGGGCTACGTCCACCCCGAACAGCCAGTCCTTCCTTTATATTATCCAACAAAAAATGAAGAGACAAAACCTACAGCAGATCCGCTGTAATATCCTCTGTTCTCTCTCACAGTCTCCCTCTCTGTTTCTCGCTCTGAGAATACACACATAATATACAGCCATAATACAATGCCCCCATATATACAAGGGGGTTGCCTTCTAGGGCAAAAAACCCTAATCTAAACATAACTTCTACCGTCAGATCATTTGCCTAATGAACGGCCCAGATTGACTAGAAATTACTATACTTTTACAAGGCAATTTTACATCAATTTTTTAGCTTCGGGGGCGCTGCCCCCGAACCCCCGCCAGGGGGGGGCTCCGAAAAGCGCTGCCGCCCCCCCCTGGACCCCCCACGGCAGCGATTAAATTTCGGGCAGCGTTGCCGCCCCTTTTCAGGTACGGGGGTCCAAAGCCGTGATACAAAGTAAACAAGATAATCAGGCTCCACACCCAACATATTTCAAGAGAAAGCTTTAAATCTATTTACTTGTCTATACCTCTATTGAAACTTTAGCAAAGTACAGATCTGCAAACGAGCAAAATGGTATGATTAAAAGAAATAAAAATAAAATATATAATTAAAACAATTATTAATGAATATGTATTAAAAGAGATGCATTATATAATAAAAGATATAAAGGGAAATTCCATCAAACCCTTTAATGACATGATAGTATAGGAAATACCAGGAGGGCATAAGGGTTTTATTATTTCATTTGGATTTGCAAATAAATTAAATGATTGTGGGATAAATTCTTTGTCAGAACGACTGTGGTGGACTTTATGAATGGTTGTGCTTGGCGTGAGGCCCATGTGCCTCTGGCTCCCTTAACCAACCCTAATCGGGCCAACAACCAACTTCAACACCATTTTGCTCCTTTGCGTACCTATATTTCTTTTAGTACATTTGAATTTTGGTTATGGTATATCTCTTAGGTGTTAATACTATGATGTTACTGCACAATTCTACTCATGGGTTGAATTCCTCCAAAATTAATATTTATTTCAACCACCGGTATTGGATTTTGTTCATAAATACTTCAAACCACTATTAATTGTTTTATTCCATAAATACTCCTCCAATATTACCATAAGAGCATCTCATATAAATTTGTTTGTAAAGCCTCCATATTTTAGAAGACATTGGTGAGATTTAATTTATGTTTTAATGATATCAACTAATGATACCAACAATATTGTATTGAAAAGTCCATGATTATTTGAATTAAAATCCTGTGTGAATATTTATTACAAGTTTCAAATCTCATCATAGTTGCAAAAAAATACAATGAAGAACTATAGGGCTTTACACATCCTTACCCTTATGTGTATTTTTTCATTTGTCTCTGTGTCTATTATCTCTATGAGGGGATATGATATGGATATAGACAATGTGCCAACACTTGTGGATTGGCTTTACTGGAAATTTTACAAATAGACTTGCCTAGACTTAAAGTCCATAGTTAACGTGACATTTCAACAGGCGCTAGAGGACGATATCACTCAAGTTGTAATGATCAAGATCTTGAGAGGAAGCTTGCAAGATCTAAAAAATAAGAACAAAAAGTAAAAAAAAAACAACAAATATATATATATATATATATATAAAACAGAGAATAACTGTAAAAGTTACATTGTGGTAGAAAATTTGTGCTTTTCCAAAATGTGACTTGTTACTTGTAACATTTTTTAGTTACAATACCACTATTAAATGCCATGGGTGGGTAAATACCATGGGTAGATGTTACTTACAATACCATGGGTAAATACAATGGGTGGATGAATACCATGGGTGGATTCCACTTGCAATACCATGGGTAAATTCCATGTGTGAATGAATACCATGGGTGAATGCCACTTACAATACCATGGATGGATAAATACCTTGGGTGGCTAAATACCGTCATTGGATAATCATTCCTCGCCCTTAATAATCAGTGGTCCTTGTTGCGGGAAGTTCCCTCCTGAGAAGCCTTTTTTGAATATGAAGATTCACTGAAGATAAGGGTTTTGTGTGTTTAACCCATAATTGTGATGAGCGGAGATATGAGGATAGAGATACCCTATAATGGTTGTGACCAACTATGATACTAATAGTGTGCATCATAGAAAATGCAATTCAATGAAGCGTGGGTTTGTGGATGACCCATAACCATGACAAGCGAAGATACAAGGACAGAGATACCATGTAATGCTTGTGACCAACTATGATGCTAACAGTGTGTGACCTAGCAAATGGACTTCGATAACACGGGTTTTGTATCGTTAACCCATAACCTTGGGTTTGTGGTTGACCCATAACTGTGATGCTTATCAGTCTGCTTGGTAAAAGCATGGTGGTTTTTTTGGTAGATTCCAAACATATGTGTGTTTGGATTCCACAACTCTAAATAAATCTGACATGCCCATATCATGTTACAATGCCAAAAAAATGGGACCTGCATGTCCCTATCCCTAGTCACTATCATCTGGAGGATCCCAAGCCAATGAATACATACCACCAGATCGTAGGTCTCGGAATTCCTAACCAGCCATAGCTATGTGTCACATGATACCTTGCCACTCTAAGGAAAGACCAATGAACTAATCCTTATACCAATATTTTAAAGCATGCCTCCCACGCTCAGTAACCCTGGTCAGTAGTGTTAGCGTCAACACTTTTAATTTTTCGAATGTCTTCGAATCAATTAATTTTCAGTTTGAATAAGTCAAACCTATAAAATTTATTACTGTCATAAGTTCGAGTGTCATTTTTCCAAAACATTTCCATGTGTCTGGACATTAAGTGGTTGGTCTAATGCTTGAAACAATGTTGAGTCATGGAAAGTTATTGCCACGAATGTTGAGAAATTGAGTCGTGTGGTATAAATCAATGATGGGTCTGTCGGAATGTTTAATGAAGTCAGTTTTAGTTGAAAAATCATGCTTCCTAAAGCAAGATGACCATGAAAGAGCAGTGCCTTTATTTCCTCATTCATATTATTTTCACTCTTCCTAATAATATAAACCATATCCTACATCTCCCTTTCCCATGTTCCATTTATCAAATCCTATACCCCATATCACTATCCATTTATCATTCCCTATTCCTAAATATATAATTCCCATGCTACCCATCCCATCCTAGTTCCATACCCCTTAAATGACCATGATTGCAAATCATATCGACATAACTGAAATATTCCCCACTACCTTATCATCTGGGGCTCTGTTGGTGCTGGATACACCAGATAGTCAAGCGATATTTGTCGCATCACCAAGATCTTCTTGAAAAATAAATTCACTAGAAATATCTTATAGAAATTTTTTTGGTTTCTTCCCATCTTCATCTTTGTCAGTTGAGCTTTCGCATTAGCCAACTACCCCTCACACCAATTAATTAGGGTGGGTTCCAAACATCTTAGACACAACTCCAGATGTGGCTTAGTCACAATATGGGTAGATTTGGTACCAGCTACATGAGTCACAGGGTATGCTAGTTTCTGCAAGGTCAGGTCTTTGAGGTCCTCAATTTGGATTTTCTCCCTATCTCTCCAACAACATGTCCTCCAATGCTGCTCCATCAAACTTTTAATTGTCTCTCCAATGGTACTATGTGCCCCTGACAGCACCATCAGAGCACCTCGCCCTGATAAAATTGTGAGGAAATAAATTTCCTCTACACCTATGGAAAATGACTTCGACCTCACAATGAATTGTTTAGTGTCTACATCCCACAAACAAATGATTTCTCCAAGAAGAAAGGGCTCGTTGGTCAGACTAGGGATCATTTAAAATTTTATCAGTCCATAATTCGTCAGGGTATTTAGTGTTGGTTGATGTCCCATTTCCTTAATCTCATTTAGGGCATCGTATCTCTCCATCCATTCCCACATGGTTTCTCCTGCATCCAAAAGTTAAAAATAGCAGTCATGGCCGCAACATTTCAACAATGAAACCCCTGTAAAAACACGAAAATTGTGATTGGGAAAATTTCAAGCAAAATATGAAAAAATTCTACCTCGTCCACGCCCTTAAAATTGAGAAATTTCAAACACAGTCCCACGCATGTCGTGGCATGTGTGCGACTAGAATATTACAGTCAAAATTTCCCTATTTCGTGCATAAGACCGAGGGAATTTTTATAAAAATATTTAAAAATAAAATAAAATTACCATGGCCAGGGAACCTATGTTCTTCTTGATCTATAGAGGGAAAAGCTCCACCTACCTTGGTGAAGATGCTC
Source organism: Pinus albicaulis (assembly GCA_034641835.2). Classification (NCBI taxonomy): domain Eukaryota; kingdom Viridiplantae; phylum Streptophyta; class Pinopsida; order Pinales; family Pinaceae; genus Pinus; species Pinus albicaulis. The sequence goes on from JAXQQM020071347.1 coordinate 30,733, forward strand.
CTTCTTTGGCTCCTCTTGCTCCTCCTTTCCCTAGCACCAAAAATCTTGGAAGTTATATCCTTCTCTCTTCTCCAAAACACAATGACTAAATGAAGAGGTATGGGTTTATTTTGTAACATTTGTTGGCATCTTTGAGAATATTCCCTTTTTAATTTTTGGGCTTGAGAGGGTTTTTTTTCTTTATAATTATTTTTCTAGTTTACTTTTTGTAGGAGGTTGGTGAGTGGTATTTTAGTGTCATTTTTTTGGGGTCCCATTTACAACAGTGGGCTTGAGGTACGTTTCCTTTCCTGACATATAGGGGTAGGTCAATATTGTTATCATATTGCATTTTGACCGTGAGTGCCATATTTATGCCTTAGGTCCGACCCTGTGAAGTTGCAAATTTAGCCACTCTCTTTTATGCACGTTGTCACTTGGCAGTAGGGCTTATCTAATCATGGATACCCTAGTGTAGCACCTCTTTGTGATCCTAGTGTCCATGCAGTCATTTTCTGTTACCATTCGAAATACTCCTTCTGACTTGCCATGACTTAGAATCTGTGCCTCGTATCCTCTTCTTCGTCATATTTCTAGCCATACCCTAGGAGGATTCCACCACTTTTATCCCTTGTGATTTATACTTTTTATCGGCCTATTTTTGCAGTTTGAGCCTTGGTTTCTCTACTCCATCGTCATCATCTGCCTGTCCTACCATTTTCTTTCAATTGGTATTTTACCCTTTCTTGGAAGAATCGTTGCGATGAGTGGCCCTATTAGCTAGCCTCTTGTCCTCTCTATTGTAATATCCCGAATGGAAATAAACAACAATATAAAGCACATAAACAAAGAACTACAGCAACTAGAGAGACATCATAAGAAAAACATACAATATGGAGAATGTTGAGCCATTTTATTAATACTGAAAGATGGAATGAGTACAAAAATGTGATCAGAATGATGGCACCTTGGCTTGCACTAGGAAAGCATAGAAATACTCTCAGAAGATGGCTCAGAATGGCTTCTCCCTCAAGACTGTGTAATCTCCAGTGTTGTTGGTGCTGCTACTGTGTTTCTACTATTGCAGGAATGGAATAACTATTCTGGGCTGCTCCCCTCCTCGGAAAGTTGTGAAACTTAGGGAATGGCCTCTCCACCCAATACCCAGAAAAGCACAAAAAGCTTTTCAAAAATGGCTGACCTTCGAAAATGACCCCCTTGAGGCACCATGTTATTCCCCAATGAGAAACGCTAGCCCTGAAAGATCTACTGCAAATAATGGCCTCTAACTCTTCCAAAATGATGGAATAGGGAAGGGTTGACCCCTTCCCAAGTCTTCTGGGCTAAATCCCTTGATAAACCCTCAATCCGGAATCACCTCCTTCCAAGACTACATCCTCCCTCTCACTGACTATGCTGTCTCTTCCAGTGAACGCTCCCAACTGTGGTTGCTACAACTCTCTCCGTCAAAACAAAGATGGAACTCCTCACCCGAGCATGCAGTCGAAGTCCCCTGGGGCTGAGGTTGGGATCTCCGCACAGAGACACCCAGTGTACTGAATAGTACGTGCATACTTTGCTCAACAGCAAGCATGCTCAATGTCAAAAGACAAATAATAAAGATGCATAATCAGAATGAATGAAATGAGGAGACCCTCTCCCTTTTTATGCTTTGGAGAGCCTTTCTCTCACCTAGGCCCCACCATCAAATGCGCTGTCTTCTTGAGCCATGTTGTCCCTCTCTCTCTGCGCTGGCTTGGGCCCACTTTTCCTACACTATCCTTTTCCATACGCTGCCACTTCGACCTCTAGGCCCCACGGTGCCAATTAATCATGTTTCTCAAGTGACTTTAGGAAATGCTTTTATCCTAAGTGTGAGTTAAGTGTCCCTCTTCACCCACTTTGTTTATAACTTAAGTGTGAGTTACGTGTCCCTCTTCACCCACTTTATTTATTTAAGTAAAGTAGTCATAAATTAATATTTCCAATTAGCTATTGCTAATTGGGAATATTACATCTATGTCATGAGTAGTTCCATCATTACCAGAGCTAGTTTTTATACTCTATGCTAGTCATTTCTCAAGGAGGAGTTTCCTTTAAGCTCTTTTCAAACTCCTTAATTTACAAAAGATATTCAAGTAAACTTGTCTACTTCACGCTCATAAAAGCATCTGAAGTGTCGTCTAACTAGTATAAGTTTAACCCTTTTCCGGAAAGTTATGATAAAGGAATACCCTAGTCTACTATGGCTAGGAGGTTCTCCCTTTTATACTTTTATCTCTCTTTTCGGGCTTAGGGGACAAATTTACGAAAAATAATCTTATAAAAAGAGAATGGAGGAAGCATTTATTTCCATTAGTCATGAGATGGAAGCATCCTTTGTGTCGCCCTTGAACATGATACCTGCATTTTTCATTATCTCATGGTTCGGTTTTAGCTTGTCTAGGAGTTATACCATATGTATGAGTTTGTCTACTCCTATGAATGGTTACTCTTCCAGTCATATGTAGCATTCCTCTATGCCTCCTACATCATTGCATTATATCACATGGTGCTCATTAGTCATGCTACCAAGCCTGCCTTGGGGATATTATTAGCACAAATGAGACTTCAACTCGAGTGTATTATGCTTCAAATCCTTCCTAACTCCTATTTTGACCTCTAAGCTCTGTCATAATTTATTTTGGCCATAATTTTCTCTTCTGACCTCATACATTAGGGAGAATATGTTATCAACCTATTTTTATCCATAGGGTTAGTGTCTCTGAGACATTATGTTGGTTGACCTTTTTTTGGGCTTCAGAATTTATTTTTCCCAGTTATAACACTCGGTCACATGGATCCTGGGTTATGCATGCGACTAGAGCCTTCCACTTGTTGGTATCATGCCTTATGCATGTGACTGTAGCCAAATTTTCCCTGTTCAGTGCCTGCGATTGGCAAATCTTTCTAGAGTCTTGTGATTCCAAGGCTATTAATTCAACACATCAACTATTCGAGCTAATAAGGGCTTATCATTGAGAAGCTTCCATAAATTCTCATCATCCTCAACGTCTACATTCATCCTCTTAGGATCTCTCTTCATCCTATTTATACTGGACCACTTGAGAGGGTGAGGCTAGTTAGAGTTTTTGGGATCTGGAGTTTATCGTTTAGCATCAGATCCTTTGTGAGAGAGATAGGGTTTATGAGTGATATGTTGCTAGAGTATTTATCATTCATGGATATTTTCTTGTTATAGTGGGGAGACTTGTCGTTTTTTTGAGAGGCGACATGGGTGGAGGTATACTTATATTTTGATTCTGGATTAATAGAAATGTATGTTACTTCCTTGTATTTTCATGTGTGTAGCATTGATATATATTATTTCTATTATTACTTGAGTTGGTGATCTTTAGAGGAAGATCACTTGTCGTCCTTGAGCATTTATGGATTTATGTAGGGGTTGAGATCGAGTGCAAATGAATCATATTGCTTGAGTGGAGCATGAGGGTTATACTACGAATTCAAAACCTTTCACCGACCTGCGAGGAGGCCAGGTGGATGCTCTTTCCTTTATAGCATCTAAAATCGTTTGTTTGCTACATGTGTGAGCATTGGGTTAGGATTTGATTGTCTATTTATTGTCCATTTCTACCTTTTTGTCTCATGATCTTATGCGGACAAAATATCATGGAGGAATAACTCCTTGCATGTAAATTTAATTGCAACACCATTTGTGGAGTAAAATTCTGGAGCTTACGATTCACCAACTCTGCATTAGTTTCTCCTTTTTTCTTTATTATATAATGTGTCTTGAAATGGGGAATTTGTACTCTATTCAAATTTGTATTTATGTTCTTGTCTGTGAGCCTAAAACAAAAGTTGCAACTTGCAATAAAAATCTACTTGCTTGATTTCCTTGCGTACCACAAGGATGGTTGTTTTCAGTTTACTTAACATGGTGGTTGGGAGTAATTTTCCAACATTATCTAACAAGGAAATTAATCATATATTACAAAGGAAAATTACAAATATAAAACTAAAATTTAATTTATACATCATGAAAAATAATGTATATATATGAAGCAATTAACTTGATATTACTTGGTTACTATGCCCACACTTATTTTTCATGTAGTTGATTTCTCTATCTTGCAGACATAACATCTATAAAAGTATAATCCAAGAATAACTAGGTGTCCTTTATAATTAAAAAAGCATTAGTAAATATAGTTTTTCTACATGGCTTATGTGCATTGCATTGTTGTGGCGGCTAGGGTTTGGCCCTACCCAGGCGTCTCCCCACCTGTGACTCCTTCAATGGGTAATCTTTCTTCAGTCTCTGATTTTTTGAAGCTCTAGCTTCTTCTCTCACTATGTTCTATTCTTCGACTCTCTCTACTCAGGAATTTGTGGCTTTCATTCCTTCTAAGATGGCTCCATTGATAGCTTCAACGATCTCTCTCCCTACCAAGTCTGTGGGACCAAATTTTGGTATAAGTACTTACTTCTCCTTGTATTTCTTAACTAGTGGGTTCTTACACGTACCCTTACTCGAGTGGTGGGTGCATCACAGTCATCATTATTTCCCCCTATGGATATTATTTTGTATGATTTCCCTCTTTCAAGCTTGGATAACTCTAGCTTGATGACATCTTCCCTGACATTCTGCAAAATCATAAAGTCCATTTCTGGTTACCCCCCTTTGGGGACATCTTTTATGCCTGCTACTAAATTTTTAAATCCTATCTCTAGACCCCGCTCCTGGGATTCTTGTTCTTGATGCTCCAGTGATTAAGGTTCCCAGTATGGTTGAGGCAATTAGTGAGGCTAAATGCTTTTATGAAGTTGGATTAATTTTCAGATTTTATGGACTGTGGCTGACCTCTAATAATGGATTTTTGAGTAGTGGAAATCAATTATTTTTGAAAAAATGAACATCTATCCTCTGGCTAGAGGATTATTGATTGTATTTTTCAACAAAGATGATGATAGATCTCAAATATTTGACTTTGGTCCATGGTTTTGGTGAAACAGATGACTCTCTATGCAACCTTGGATTCCGTCCTTTGACCCTGTCACAACATCAATCTCAAATGCTTTGTTTTGTGTAAGGCTCCCCAACCCCCCTTTACATTGGTGGAATATTTCCTTTTTTATTGCAATTGGTAATGCATTAGGAAAATTCTATTGTCGAGGTGTAGAAAAAATAATATTTGAAGCCCACATATGCTCGCATATGTGTGGAGATGGATTTTAGTGCTAGATTACCTGCTAAATTAAGTTAGTAGGTCCTAGTTTCTCTTGAATGCAAAAAATTGACTTTCAAAATATTTTTTTTTGGTTTAGAGGTTGTTATGAGGCTAGGCATTCCATCAAATCTTGCACCAAAGACAAGAAAAATTCAACAAAAAAATCTAGTAGAAAATCCCAATGGTGGGAGGGCACCAACTTTGATCTTTACTCAATCTCTAAGGAGGACCCTCCCTCAACCCCTTACAAAGAGGGAAAGTTACAAAATGATTCAAATTGTTCAGCAGGTACTCAAGAAAATATAAGTCCTAATTCAAAAGATATTGACAACTCAATTAATAATAGCATAGCTACAACTTTACCGAGCACTTCCAGGGAAAACTCTAATGGGGAAAAGGTTTATGTTGCTAAGCATTAAAGTATGGTCACGGGAAAGAATATGTCTAGGTCCATCCCCTTCGCGGATGCTGACCAAGGATCTCCTGCTTCGGTGGAAATGGTGGATGTTGATGAACCTCCATTAGCACCAAAGAAAGAAGAAAAAAGTAGATATCATCCCAAGAATGGCAGTAAGATAAATTCTTTAGAAAATTTGGGTTGGACACAAGTTGGAAAAAAGAAGAAAAGTAACTCTCCAAGGAAAACTAGGAACTAATACAAGTTAAAATGAAACTAAGTTGAAATGGGATGTAAATGAAAATGGATTTTAGGGGGTTTTGTAAATGTATTTAGCTCGAATGGGAAATTTTTTCTTGTACTATGGGGTCCTCAAGTAATGTTTTTGGATTACCCTTCCTGTTCTATCCCAAACCTTCAATGAATCGTGTAAACTCTAGATATTAGAAAATCGTAACGGTTTGGTCCAAATCCCCTTTTTATTAATATAATTTCAATACTCGTTTCTTTAAAAAAAATACATTGTTAAAGCTAACCTAGGAACAACCCTCAATAGTACCCCTCAATGTGCAATTGATTGCTATATGGTGCAGAATGGCATAAAATCTATAAAAAGAACAGTTATATAACAATTAGGGTCGTTAGCTCTTACCTAATTCATGAATTCCTTGCCCATATGAATATTTGTATATATCCTATACAAAATTATATTACAAATAAATTGGCATTAGTGATACATGCACAAAAACGCACTAGTGTTTATGGAATTCCTACCCTAGCTATATAATGCTCCATCTCCCAATAATATGAAGTAAATTCGACTAACAAGGCTCATGGGTACTTTTGGCACAAGGCATAGACAAGGAATAATAATGATCACTTACCCAGGTTTTGATTATATTTTTACATAGAGAATGTGTGACAAGACACACATAACAAACCAATGAAGCAAGCGACATTCTCACATATAGCAAGCAAAACATTTCAACAAGCTTATGAATGATATGAATTTGTGAACAACATGAAGTGGAATCAATTAATAAATTAAAAATTTGAAAGAAAAAAGGTTGTTTTTATGAGATGAAACCTAATGACCAATAATTAATATCAAACATTTCATGTACAAAATGGGGAAAATATTTAAAGAACAATTGCAATAAACAATTTTGAAATGAACAAGTATAGTATAAAGATTATGTTAATAAAGAAGTGGGAATACTTTGAATTGAAGAAATGAATATATTCATGTTGGATCATAATAATTTCTTTGTAAATTAGTATTGTGGTTAATGAAGGCATATGTATGTGGATCATAATAATTAAGGAAAAAAAATACTTGAATTCTACATGTTATTGTAAAATGTATTATTTAGCTAAATAAATTTTGTTTATATATAAATGAATGTTATAAATAATAATGAGGAACTTATCATGGAGGAACTTATTAGAATTACAATAATCTCAAATCCATAGTAAATTTATGGGTAGGGAGCTAATTGGCACAAATTTAATTTTTTTAATTTATTAAATGTAATGAACTATTTTTAGTAAATTTGTGGGTGAGGAGCTAATTGGCACAAATTTAATTTTTTGAATTTATTAAATGTAATGAACTATTTTAATAAATAAATTTTGCTCATATATAAATGAATGTTATAAATAATAACAAAGAACTTAACCGAATTAGAATACTATCAGATAAAATTGATGTGTGAGGAGTAGTGAAGAATTTAATTTTTAAAATTTATTAAAAGTCAATACAACCTAACAAAGTGTGTAAGATACTACATCCATTAATAAGTATTTTAGAGAAAACCTAAATAGCTTATATTATCATGATAATCAATATAAACAGTCAATAAAAAATAAAAATAAAAATATCTGGAATTAAAAAAATAAATAAAAAAAAGTTAAAAGATGGTAATAAAATAAAAAATATAAATAAATAAGTCAAATAGATTACGCTGAAATAAGAAAAGTTGGCAATAGAAAAAAAATAAAAATATCTAGAATTAAAAATATAAATAAATAAGTTAAAAGATCGTAATACAATTAAAAAAATAAAAAAATAGGTCAACAGATTCTAATACACACATTATGCTGAAATAAGAAAAGTTGGCAATAAAACAAATGCATAACATTAAGAGGAAACTTAAGAAAACTTGGCAATAAAACAAATCCATAATATAACATTAAGAGGTTTTATTGATATCTCTGGATTTTCAACAAGTTTGTATAGAGTGCCGCACGACGGTGCTGGAATTACGAGAATCGGTGTGAATAGACATGAATTTGTGCCCATCAAAGACTTTAACGTAGATTATCTATGGTTGCATCAAGCTCGGATGGTGCTGTTGAAATCAATAAAGAATTCTACTGTTGAATTGATAAGGAATTCTGCAGTTGAAATTAATAAGGAAGAACAGAGATAATTAGAATGCTATAACTGTTGAAATCAATAAAGAATTCTACAGTTGAACTGATAAGGAATTCTGCAGTTGAAATTAATAAGGAAGAATGGAGATAATTAGAATGCTATAACTGTTGAAATCAATGAAGAATTCTACAGTTGAACTGATAACGAATTCTGCAGTTGAAATTAATAAGGAATGAACGGATATAATTCGAATGATAGTCTTGCTGTTTCTAAATTTTGTTTCAATCCAGCCAGACAAACAGCTCTAGGATATTGGCATTCTTGTTAATCTAAGGCTGCATCGAAGGGCACGTCTTGTATCCAGGCATGACCAGAAATGAATTTAGCCATTGTGAAATTTTGAGCATCAAGAATGTTCATGGTGTGATACCCAGGCCATTGAACTCGCTCTGTAGTTCCTGCTCCTGATCCGGAATTCATATTTTCACCATAATGGAGTGTGGTCAGAGCAAAGTCCCCTGACCGTTCTAGTCAACCTGCAGGATGGACGACATCATCTATATATGATTCGATATAAACTGTGCGGGAGTAGTTTTTCCATGGCCTTCCCAAAAATGTTTGGAAAGAGATCTGCACTGGAGCGAGATCAGGCGCAGCAATAACGTTGCAGTTTTGAATAGAGGCTCCAGTGTTTTGATTTGGATAAATTCTTCATTGAGAAGTAAAACAATTCTTTTGATTATCCATGGGTTTTCTAGCCAATAGATTGCAGTCTTGAAACACATCTGCAGCATTCCCGAAGATAAAATCAACTGTGCCATAAATGTCGCATTCCCTGTAGAACTGTCGAAGAGAGTGTGCCTGCAGTATCTTGGTAGCCTTTAAAGCTGCAGCGGTAGAATGCTAATAGATCCTACCCAACTCGGAGGGCGACAGCCTGATGGTTCTCTGGTCCGAGCTAGAAAGCTATGCCCCACTACAGCTGTGATCACAAATATTTCACGAATGAGCAAGGAAATTAGAAATACTTGTTGGATTCATCCAATATATATATATATATATATATTTGTCAAAATTAGCAATACTCGTAGCATTCAAGCGCTTCACCTGAAGCTAAGACGAGGTGACAAAGGAACATAACCAGTGAAACGAGTAAAGCAGCTTACCGACTGTTGCAGAGCAAAAAGTAGTCCATCCGTCCATGGCTTGTCTGGCACGACGTTCCCTATCAAACAGACCAGCCATGAAAAAATACACAGCAATAAAAAAAAACACAGATACATGGTCATCGAATGAAATTTCGTTGGTTAAGTATATTTGTTAAAACAAAAACAAAACAATGAATACCACAAAAACGGAATCGACACCTTTGAACTCTTAAAATTGATAGGATTGAGAGTGGCAGGACGGATTTTAACTAAAATCTGGCCTCCCCCAGATTTGGCACAAGAAATTCCACGAATTGCAAGACATGTCGGATTGGATTCGATCCACATTCCTTGTAGAAGCACGGTGTCTTGAGTTTACTCAGGCGTAGTCTCTGGTTTTCTGGGGCAACTGAATGTTCTGAAGAGGACGATAACCCCCGCCCCTGTCCCAATTGAAAATCAAAACAGATTTTAGGTAAAGGGTGGGAATTAAAAAAATTTAAAATTCAAATTTCATGGATGATGTATCCATACATGAATGACATGCTATGGGTATGGCAACTGGAGATACATGCTATGGGGACTGGACAGCCTGGAGAGCGTAGTGGCGGTCGACGGACGGCGACGGCCAAGAGACCTCTGGTGACGGCGAGAACTCTGAGCATTGTCACATCAACCGGAAAAGAATAAAAATCCGTTTTCCGGATTTTCCAAAAAGTCGCGTTATACTACGCCAGTATTTTAATTTTCAAAATATTTTTAATTTATTTATTTATTATATTTTAAATTATAATGAAATTATAATCTTTACAATTAGGATGAGGAGTATGTTTTAAAATTAATTTTTGTAGATATGTTTTAAAATTAATTATAATAATCTATTAACAACTGAAGTGAGTAATTACATAATGTGGAGTTGGTGCGTGCAACATGCATCCGCAATGAGAATCTGAAAAATGGTGCTTGTCATTACACATAATATTACCAGTAGACTCGGAGAGATGATTCGTGGCCGTACATAAACTTCTACAGGTGTTGAGCACAAAATTCCCCAGAGAGCTGAGTGCTTGTAGAGCTGGATAGTGTCGAAGATAACTAACTAGGGCTAGGTGGATTCTATGATGTCCGACACCTAAGATGTTTTTGGCAGAAGGACAAGGGCTCTCGAGAGCCAAAAGCATAAAGGAAACGAGCACGAGACTCGTGAAATAGACTTGATACATACCAAAAACAGAGGCAGGGGCAGAGAGGATTTACTAGATATCTTCGTCGGAGTCAGCCTCGAGACTGATAGGTCGCTCAGGAGTGTTGCCCTCAATGAAGGAATTCTGGGATGGTTTGCTGGTGGTGGCAATGTCGAACTCCCCTTTGACTCCGAGCGAGGATTCCACTATAGCCTTCCGCTTCTTTAACAGAGCATAGTGAGGCGACTCCTTGATGATGAGTAACGGCAGTGAAACAGCACTAACGTACGGAGTGAAGGGGGTGTCATGAAGGGGAATCATTGATTAGGCACGTGGGGATCCGTTGACGATTGATTGTGGTTTGGAAGCTTCGTCATTATGACGATGGCGCAATCATGTTTTGCGGTGGTTGCTTATAATCATCCCAAGCTTGGGAAAGGAGGCGAAGGTTTCCTTCTACCCAACATTAGCAAGTCTATCTGCCAACTGGTTTGCTTTGCACTTGGATGTCTGGAAGGAGGCTCCTTTGGCATATTTGATGTGTGTTTCTATCCTTTGAAGGATCTTTCTTAGCCACCATCTTTTCGAGACCCGATCTGCTTTGCAACCTTGCTGAATTTTTCGACAAATATGCATGACCACCATTGAGTCTACTTCCAGAATTAGTGGCCAAAAGTTATGGTCCCTGGAAATCTCTAAACCATTCTCCAGTGCTTGAATTTCTGCATCATGGTTAATTGAGTGACCTAGGTTTCCTTCGTAAAGCCATATGATTTTCTCAACATGATTTCTGAAAGCTCAACTAAAGCCTGAATTGCCAGGGTTTCCCTTGCAGTGCTATCATAGTTAAATTTGATGAAGCCTGTCTCCGGAGAAAGCCAAGCAAGAGCATCAGTCTAAGGTGGGAAGGGGAGGGGTTATGGAATACCAAGGGAGTGGTGGGGAGAGATATATCAAGAATTTGAAGGATGTGGAGATCCTCCTGAGAGGGGTTGGAGGGAATGAAAGAATGGAGTAGGCCTACAAATTCCCAGATGGTTTGCTTGATGGAGGATATTATTTGTTCTTTGAGCCTTTGCATGTATTTTAAAGTTCTAGCATTCCTTTCTTTCCAAAGGGAAAAAAAAATAATACCTGGTAGAAGGATCGAGGAATGGTTGACCTGTGGGTGTGAGGAATATGAGGAGCACTAGTGCTCAATGGTTAGAAGAATGGAGGAGGGGTCTCTATCAATGGTCTTGAATATCAAGGAGTCCTAGTTCCAAATATTGAACTAAAAAGAGCAGTGATTTAGCAAGTGGTTAATAGTCTCCTCCTCAAATCTACAAAGAATACATCTACAGGGCCCAATGAAACCATTCTTTTTCGGATTGTCCCATGTGAGGATTTTTCTTTGCATGATGAGCCAAAGAAATATGGATATTTTTGGTCAATGATTTCGGGATTGGGGGAGGTCACATATCTGTAAACTTCCTTGATGTTGAAGTGGCCTGCTGGGTTCTTCCACCATCTTAGTTTATCCTTCTCATCTTCAATTTTTATCTATATTTGAGTGAGCTCTCCGAAGATTTTGTTCTAGGCAATCAGATAGGTATGGTGGTCCCAATATAAAGCTATTAGCCACTCTCTCTAGCCCGTGTTTTCATTGTTGTCCTTCTAATAGTGTTTCACAAAGGTTTTGTTTTTGTTCTGCTTTTGAGTTTTTATCTATTCTTACTACTCTTGATTAATTTTGGGGCTTTGTTGCCATTCATCCTCCCAAAATAAAGTATTTTCTCCATTACCAATTTCCCAAAAACAATGATTTTGGATGATTTCCCTGTTTTCCCAAGATTGATTCCACATTGCAGAGCCTTTGATGGTGCCATTTAAGCGAATGAGGTCTTCAAGGATGTGAGTGGGAGCGTATTTATATTTCTAGGAAGTGGTCGAGGAAGAGTGATGGTTGGTGATCCATCTCCACCACGTCTTTTCCCCCAGTGCTTTTCCCATTCTCTATGGGTCTCTAAGACCCATGCCTCCTTCCTGCTTTGATTTGTAGTCTTTTTCCCAGGCCACAAGAGCCCATTTGATGTTGTCCTTTTTTCCTTTCCAGAGGAAGTTTCATTGGATATTCCTAAGATGGAAAGAGATAACTTTGGGGGCAGCCACAGCCAAGTATTGGTAAAGTGGAATGGCTTGCAAGACTAAATTGACAAGCACAAGGCAGCCAGGGAAGTTAAGAGTTCTCAAGGTCCAGTTGTTGAATTTTTTTTCTAGCTTGGTTGTGAGATTTTCCCAGTTGGATTTAACGAGAGGTTTGTCCGAGATGGGGACCCCCGGTATTTGGAAGGGAAGGAACTCATGTTGAACTCCATAATTCTAGCAATGTTTTTCTAGATGAGGGGGAAGGTATTGAGAAAGAAAATTTTGGACTTATCCACATTGATGGTCGTGCTTGAGGCCTCATAGAAATCATATAATATGGATTTAAAGGCGAGGGCTTCTTTGACAGTGGGAGTGCCCATTAGCAGGGTGTCGTCAAAGAATTTTTGATGAGTTGATGGAGCAGAAGATGGGTAAAGCTTGATACCAGAGATGGAGTTTAGGGAGGAGGCAACCTAGATGGAGTAGCTTAATCCTTCAGCCAAGTTCACCAAGAGGAAGGGAGATAGGGGGTCGCCTTTCCTGATGCCTCAAGTGGGGCTGATGATTTGGGAGCGAGAACCATTGAGAAGAATGGAGAAAAAGGGACTAGAAACCATAGCCATGATCCATTTGATGCATCCATCATTGAAGCTGAAAGCCTCCAGGACTTTCCTTGTATATTCCCAGCTAATTTTGTCGAATGCTTTGGACATGTCCAATTGTATTAGCACACTCGAATTATTTTGAAATTTGAGAGAGTGAATTATCTCTTGAGGAAGAATGATACTGTCCAGGATTTTTCTGCCTTCTACATACCCTATTTGGTGCTAAGAGATGAGGAGAGGAAATATAGTTTTGATACAGCTGGCTAAGATATTGGATATGATTTTTTATGTGACATGCAGAGAGATATAGGCCGGAATTCGTTGGGGGAGTCCGCATCTTCGGATTTTGAAATCAAGGTGAGGAAGGTGACATTCAGAGCTTTTAGGATTGATTTTTGAGTGTGGGATTCCTCCACTAGATTGTGGAACTCCATTTTCAAAAAAGGCCAGCAAGCTTTCTAGAAGTCAGCAGTGAAGCTATCTGGGCCTGGTGCTTTTCCATTTGGCATAGACATGACCACCTCTTCAAACTCTTGCATAGTGAATTTTATGAGCAACATTTGGTTGTGTTCCTAAGTGAGGATCGTGGGAATATGATCCGTCATTATTTTTATGCTTTCAGACCTATTGTGATTGGTTTCAGAAAGGAGTGACGCAAAATATTGTTTGAGTTCCTCTTCCATCTCTGCATGAGTATGTGTGGTGGCTCACTGTATGGTTTTTAGGCTCAGTCTTCTGTGATTTTTCCTTGGTTGGATCATAGATCGATGGAATAAGGTTGTATTTTTCTCCCCACATTTTAACTAGTTGATTCGAGATTTATGTTGCCATAGTTTTTCCTCTTGAGAAACCCTTTCCTCCCAACTGTTCTGCAGCAATATTTCCTCCATTTTCATCTACTTGGTGATGCCATTGTTGATGATTTGTTGTTGTAGGGATTCTTGCTTAAGATCTAGTAATTTTTTCTTCGTGATGATGTTTCCAAAGGTTTGTTTGTTCCAGGTCCTTATCTTGGCCTTGATGAACTTTAATTTTTGCTGGAACTTGTACATTTTGTTTCGTGCTTGGGTTGAGAGGTCTTCCACCAATATTTCATTTTTCCCATGAATTCTGGGTGATCTAGTCAGAATGCTTCAAATCTAAACAACAGGTCAATGGGCCAATGATCAGAGCCCCCATGAGGAATAATTATAGCTTTCGTTTCTGAGGAGGTAAGGTAGATTTCTTCTAAAAGAAGGAAGCGGTCCAGTTTTGATGCGATTTTCCTATCACCTCCCCTCCTATTATTCCATGTGAATGAGCCATTCTTGGTGGGGATGTCTATGAGACTTAGGTCATCTATGGTTGACCAGAAACCCTCTGAGTCTTTGTCCAAATTTCTGAGACCACCTCAGTTTTCCTTCAGATTGACCACCATATTAAAGTCCCTTGCAATGATATTATAAGGGTGGTAGAAATATTTTTGAATTGTGTTAAGACTTTTTAATAGTTCGAGTCTTTCAGCCACTATATGGGGAGCATATACATTGGTCATGCACAAACTCTCTTTGGATCCTATGATTTTCAGGACCATTGTTAAAATGTATCTAGTGGCTGTTGATTTAGTGAGCTCGAACAGTGAGTTTTTCCAGAGAGTGGTGACACCTCTCGTAGAGCCTTTGGGTGAGATTACTGCATAAAAATAGTTTTTGAAGCAGGATTTCTTGATCATTTCCATGTTTCCTAGGTTTCTCTTTGTTTCTTGGAGAAACATAATGTCTGGTTTGTTAGTTGCTATTCTATTTTTTAGAATCATTTTTTTTCCCGACTGTTGAGTCCCCTTATATTCCAGGTGATGCAAATAATTGAGAAATTTTGGGGGGTAGGGTTATGGCTCTTATATTTCCTTCATTGATGAGACGAGCTCCAAGTTCGGTCAAGAGTTGACTGGTTGATTTTCGGTTGCGCTTCCTCTTAGGTCCTTTCGGGAAGTATTTTCTTGTACTTAATTTGGCTAGGATGCCTTTGCCTGCTTCAGTTCCCGGTATGTTTTGTTATGATATTTGATTGATATTTTCTTGTAATAGGAAAACCTGTTCGATTTTTTGGATATGGTCCCTTAGGATGGCATCTATTCCATTTTTTTCCCATTCTTTTGCAAGTTTTTGGAGGTCGAGTCCCTCGAAAACCTCTTCTATCGCATGTTCCTTCGGGGTAGGTATTTCTTATGCTTGATCCATCTCTGTATCTTCCTGGCTCTGCGCCTTTTCAATCATGTTGTATTCTTGGGTTTCAGCATGTTGAAATGTGTTTTCTGTGGAGTGTTCTTATTGTTTTTGTTGTTCCTCCCTATTGCTGTGATGGGTTGGTTCCTCCTGTGTGGAGTTTATAACTTCGAATCTTTATGTTGGGATACCTTGCTTTGATATTTATTTGTAGTTACTCTTTTGCCCTGTTTGTTTTTATTTCCTATATGGGTGAATCCTTACTCATCCTTCTTCTTTCTGGTTTGAGGTTCGGATGCCATTGTCTTTTTTTGTGGGTATTCTCGGAAGAGGTGTCCATGCTCATGGAACTTTCGACATTGGAACGGTATGTTCTCGTACTCAATGCTTTCCCTCCATATTTCATCTCTGTATTTTAGTCTTATTGCTTCCGGTAATGCCCCTGAAACGTTGTTGTAGACACATATTTGAGCATAGGATACGTAGTGCCCATTTCTCGTTCACTCATACATTTGAATGTACTCTCCTAACTCGACTCCAATGGATTTTAGGACGAAGGGTGCCCTGTAATCCGTGGGCCGAGAGTATAGCCGAAATGATATTAGAAATTTTGTTAAGTCCTTTTTATCAGGTGTGAAGCTCTCCTTCCAGAAGCTCATGTAGAGGCCTACCGAGTTGAAGAAATAGGGGCCTCTTTCAAATATTTTTTCTCGATCTTCCAAGAGGCCAAAAAATAAAATGAAAAATCCTTTGGAGCCAAGGTGCAAGCTGATTTCTCCTTTTGGTTTCCATTTTTCTTGGATCAAACCTTTAAGGGCTCTTTCTGTTGGCCAGATTCCCATAAATTTTCATATTATGGCATGCTCCTACATGTATTCTCTGTAGATATCAATGTCCGGATCTCGGATGATTACCTCCGGTGTTTTCTGAGCTTTTGGGTGGCATGCACTTGCTTGCTTGGGTGCCTCTGGTTGAGTGGTTTCATTGCTGTCAGCGTATTTTGTTGCGTTTGTGTTTCCTGAGGATGTAGTGTTAGCATCATGGTTATTTGATATAGCTCCAACCTTTTTCGCTTTGTTTTCATTACTGTTAGAGTTTGCGGTGGTTAGGTCAGGCCTGGTGAAAGCAGAACTATGTGTGAGGTGGGTGAAGGAAAGCATGTCTTTGCTTCAAAAGAAATTTTTTTTTTTTTTCATATACCATTGATTTCCCTTATTATTTATAGGGTCATCTGAGTACTAAGTCAGAAGTTGGATATTAATGGTTCTTTCCTATACTCCACTACTCCTCTAAGACTATTCACATTCCTCTACATCTCATATATATATGACATAGGATATTTGTATGTCCCATATAATAGATATATATATTTTTGCTCTATATATATATATATATATATAACACATCCATATGTATCTTCTGATCATATACTATACATATATATATTTTAACTCTAAATATATATATAACCCATCTATATATATCTCCCGACCATATATATATATATATACCACATGTGTATCTTTTCGTTTCCCACCTATACTAATTGTATATCACATATATGAAAATCATTCTTCCTATAGATATATATATATAGGACATATATATATGTATGTCAATTTATGAAGTTTGTTTAAAAATTGCATCGGGCTCTATGGGGTAAAACCCGACATATATATAAATATATATATAACACCGCCACATGTTTATTTATACCACTTAATGTACTTATGGAAGGGCGCACCCATTTCCACGTGGTATGTAATATATAGTTGTATCCCTGCAACGATGCCCCTCCACGGCATGAAAATGGACGCCTTACCAATCGATTTGTAACCAAAAGTATTTAAAAGTGCGTCCATCCTAAGTCTTGATTTCGTTTATCAGACATTTGATCCACGACATATCTGGCAGAATGACATTGCCGTGCTGTTGGACAGGCAACTACATTACAGCGTTTGAAATTATGAAACATGTCACACCTTTACTCAAACCCTGTCATGATTTTGATTGCGTATAACATTGCAGGATTTGTCTCGGCCCCGTACCCCATTTCCAGCAAATGTTGTACGCAGCCCTAACGCCGACGGTATGCATTGACAGAGTTCCCAATCTCAGTACTGTGGAGTTGCTGTATGGCCGCCTCACCCAAGTTCAGTACAGCCGGGTGTGACGGCTACGTATTTCTAATATTTTACTGGTTTCTTTTTCAGGTGAAACGTCTCAGTCATGGATGGAGAGGGCGGTGTTCCGTGGCACTAGTCAACAGAAAACTTGACGGTTGGCAATGCAGGTAGGGTTCCCAACCATCATCGGGATTCAATGAGAATTTGTACCCGTGAAATTAGGGTTCGAGTATCCTTTTTAGAAGGAGACCCTTCGGATAATCTTCATCGACAGACCTTCGTTAAATTTTTGTTTCTGTTCCTGTCTTATTTGTTCGTGACAAATTCTCCAGAGCATGCATGGCATAACCCGAGGGTTTGCCTTTCGTTCGGGTCTCTGTGACAGAGTCACCCGAACCTCTGGCGTATGAATTTCTGTTTGCCTTCACCGCTTTATTATAAACCTAGCCATTATTTTTTTTTCTGCGAGAGTTCGGGTTTTTTTTTTTTTTCTTGTTATTGTGGTGTTCAGCCGTCTACCTCTTCTGTATGGTTTGACTCTCGGCGAACGCGGGGTCTCTTACTCCCAATTGTAACGGTTTCCACAGAACCGATCTACCCTCGCCAGAGAGAGAGAGAGTCCTCGTTTTTCCTGGTTTGTTCATCTGTTAGCCCTAGATTTCCTTCTGTATGTGATAACTAATTATGATTAAGTTTATTGGTTACATGTTTATATATTTCTGGTTGCCGATCAACTCTTCCAAGTTCGATCAAGATTATCGTAGTTTCCGGGTTTTTAGGTTTATGTTTGGACTGGTTCGGTTGTCAGACCTCATGGCGATTAGGATTCATCAGTTCCTAAGTTCGCCGATAGGTTCTATCGTTTGGGTAATGAAAATCCGTCTTCAGCGCGTAAGTTCTGTCACGCGGCTGGAGAAATTGAACCCAACGCTTCTGACGTGTAACCATCAAATGGGTAGATTGCAGGAACTCACCTATAGCACCGACCATATCGTGGTTCCTTGCTGTGGGTGTATCGCTTCCTATTTTGATTTATCATTCATTATGTAACACCATGGTCGCGTCCTCGTTCGCTATGGGTGACAGAGAATTATGGTGGTTTGACCGACTGTATGGTTTTCATGAGAGTTTTACGGTGATCAACATGTATTGAAATTTGACTTGACTTGTTTATTGACTTTTATTTCTACTCTATTTTGGATTCATTGATCCACGGATGTATAATTCTGGCGCCCGGAATGGGAATTGATCCCGGTTATTTTCTTTACGCAATCTGATATGTAGGCAAGGTAAACCTTATGAGACCGAATAGTGATTTAACTATCGGCGTCTACGCTGCCCTCGTACGCCTTCTGTTAGCGTTCACTGGGTTATTGATTGACAGTTCAGTTGAAGGTTAACAATACAGCTTCCAATCGCCGTGAGTTCACCAGTCCGTGTCATTTTTTAGAGTTTCGTTTGCCATAACTTTCAGGCACTTAATTTGTTTGTTTAACGCCACCCGGTTAATTAAATTTCCCATGCATCTCTGTTTTGATATGGATCGTAGATTCTACATTCTGTTTTAATGGTTTCGTTGGGGTTTAATTCATTGGTTCTCTTCACTCATACAGTCTGTATATGCAGCATTCCTTCAACTTAAAACGATCTATGTCGGTCTTTATTCGTTTGTTTCACATCACCAGATTTCCCTTTTCGATTCGTGTTTAGTTTAATTGGCTCATACGAATCCATGTACATGTACATAAGTTTGTATCGTTCCCTTTGTCATCAAGGGTTTTCTTTTATGTTTTACATATGTATGCATGGAGGTTATCACTAGTTTACGTGCAAGGAATATATTGTTAATTATTCTTTCAGCTTATCCACTATATGTAATTTGGTTAGATGCATACATCTGAATTCAATAATCCCTTTGCAATGAATTGGTAAAGTATAGATGAAATCTATAGATCTACTAATTCTTATATGGCTATAGGGTAATTACACCTGAAGCTTGGATTATAGCTATTTCAAGGTTTAAAAGTAGAAATTTAACTAATATGTACCTATAGGGAGAAATAGGAGTTCATCTACTTTTACAACATTTCTTTTTCATATATATATATATATATATATGTAGATATATATATATATATATATGAGTAAATAATAGTTCTTGAATAGAAGTTATTATCCATGTTCAATCTGCAGCTATGATTAATTCAGGGAATAACGATAGTTAGAATGAAATTTATTTACTTATAACCCTTTTCAGAATATTTAGAGAGTAGAATTACTATCTCTTTAGCACAAGTTATGTGGTCATATTCTATGGTTACTAATTTCTTTCCTTTTAAAGTGGCCATCCTATAACTATAGTTCCTCTATAATGTTTCTCTATTATGCACCTAACATGAAATATCACTATTACATATATAGGAAGACATTCTACAAAACAATTAATCATATATAGGAAGAAATTCTACAAAACAATTAATCATCTGTAGAGGTTAAGTGACTCCAGATTTAATCCAATCCTTGGTTTAGAGATTCTGAAGTTTCTACTTCAGTGAATTTCTGGTCTACACTAAACAGATCTGGAAGGTGAATACCTAAGGATAGGTTCTGTAAATGTAGTACCAAAATTTTGCAATTATCATAACATAAAAATTTATATGTAGTCAATTCATACTGTAATAAGACATTGCAACCAGAGTTCTAGAACATACTACACAATCTGCAAAAATGACCAACCTCCCAACCTTAGAATCCTCTTTATCTCCCAGGATTCACCCCCGAGCAGAGATCACCTCGTAGCACAGATCAACCCCCTGATCTGCTTAGGAGCAGCTTATTTAAGCTCATAATTCCCCAAAGCATGTTTCTAATTCTGCGTCCAGAATAGCAGGATGCTTTCTTTCCTGTTTAGCCTAGGCTTCCCATCTTGGGATTCTTTAAAGCTACTTTAAGCTTTTCCTCAGCTTTTCCAGCTTTTTTCTCACCTCTTCCCAACTACTCCTCTTCATTGGGGAAATTTAGATTCCTCCTCAAATCTAAATAAATTTCTTTCAAGGATTTTTGAAAGATTTTTGGGGATTTGTTGCCTTATCCATCCTCATGGATTTGGCAAGTGATCTCCAATTCTCTTTTTGGTCAAAATGCACAATCATTTTATTTATTTCCTCAAATAAAATATGCAAATACATTCACACTATATTCATCCCTTGGGGTCCACCCCCTTAGGATTAAAAGTTCAATGTCTAACTTTAAAAATTCAACACACAAATTGGGGGTGTTACATATTCCCCCTCTGAAAATAAACACCGTCCTCGGTGTTCTTATTCAACTCCTAGAGTTCATTTAAACAAAAATGGGTATTGCTCCATCATTTCAGCTTCCCTTTCCCAGGTGGCTTCTTCAGCAGTAAAGTGCTTCCACTGCACTTTTACTCTGACCACTGTTCTGTTTCTCAATTCAATTTCTTCCCGCTCCAATATTTGAAGCGGTTATGGCAGAAACTCCCCTTCTGGTTCCACCTGTACAACATTCCAATCAACTATGTGAGAAGCATCATGCACATATCTTTTTAATAATGAAACATGAAATACATTATGCACTTTAACATGGGGTGGTAAGGCCAGCTTGTAAGCCACTGGTCCCACCCTTTCTAACACCTCAAAAGGCCCACAATATCTAGGTGCAAGTTTTGCACAACTCCCTGCATAAAGTGTGCTCTTTTTGGGTTTGATGCGCAAATACACATGATCCCCCACTTTAAATTCTCGGTGCACCCTTTTCTTATCAGCATAGCTCTTCTGTCGGTCTTGTGCTGTCTTTATATTTCTCTGTATTTGTTTAACAATTCTTTCCATCTCTTGTAGTGCATCTGGTCCCAATACCAGTTTATCCTCTGGTTGACTCCAACTCAAGGGAGTGCGGCACTTTCTCCCATAAAGTGCCTCAAACGAACTCATCTTAATAGAGGATTGGTAGCTATTATTATAGGCAAACTCAGCTAAATGCAGATACTCTTCCCATTTTGATGGCCTATCCATCACGTACATTCTCAGCATATCCTCTAAAATTTGATTTGTCCTTTCTGTTTGCCCATCAGTTTGAGGGTGATAGGTAGTACTAAAATTCAGCTTAGTACCCATTCCTGTAAACAATCCTTTCCAAAACGCTGCTGTGAACTTAGCATCCCAATCTGAAACAATCACCTTGGGAACTCCATGAAGCCTTACTATCTCCTTCAGGAAAACATTGGCTACCTGAGCTGTTCCGAAAGTAGATTTCACTGGTATAAAGTGAGCAGCTTTTGTAAGAGTGTCTACTACTACCATCACAGAATCATGTTGATACTTAGTCTTGGGTAATCCTGTTATAAAATCCATGGAAACTGTGTCCCATTTCCATTCTGCAATTGGCAGGGGATTTAATAGCCCTGCTGGGTGTTGATGCTCAACCTTAACCAGTTGACATTCCATACACTTACTTAGATACTCTGCCACATCTCTCTTCATTCCTGGCCAGAACAACCTCTTTTTCAAGGCTGTTAACATCTTTTGATATCCGGGATGTCCTGCATAGGGCTGTTTATGATATTCATCTAGAATTTCTCTTTTCAATGACTCTATGTTTGGAATATACAACCTGTTTTTGTAATAAGTCCTGAGGTCTATCTTGGAGAAGACTGAAGCTCCTCTCACTTGATCAAAAAGATCATCAATTCTAGGAAGTGGATATCTATTCTTAATGGTCAACTTATTCAGTTGACGATAATCAATACACATCCTAAAGGTTCCATCCTTCTTTTTAACAAATAACACAAGTGCTCCCCATGGAGACACACTTGGTCTGATGTAACCCTTATCCAATAGTTCTTGCAGCTGCATCTTCAGCTCCATCAGTTCTGGCGGGCTCATCCGATAAGGAGCTCGGGAAATAGGTGTAGCTCCCGGCATCAGATCTATAGAAAAATCAATCTCTCTTTGAGGGGGAAGATGAGGGATTTCCTTGGGAAATACTTCCTTAAATTCTCTGATGACTGGTATAGCCTCCAGTAACTCTTCCTCAGTTTTCTGTTCTATTTCTTCTACATGCACTGCATAGACTTGGTATCCTTTTCTAGCTGTTCTTTTCAATTGTAAGGCGGATATTTGTCTTACTACAATGGGTTTTGGTTTCCCTTTTAGTGTAAAAGGTTTCCCTTCCTCATCTACACAATGCAAGGTTTTATCCCAGCAGTTCATCAGGGCTTTCTTCTTTTCTAGCCAATCCATTCCTATCAGCAGATCATAGGATCCTAATGGAAATATGTTCAGATTTACTTCTGTTGGGAACCCATTTAATTGTATTGTTGTTTTGGGCAACTTATGTGTGACTTTTCTCTTAGTTCCAGTGGCCAGCTGTACCAACCATGACTGCTGAAATTTTTCGGGTTTAATTTTACATTTTTCTACAATTCCAGGACTAATGTAACTCAAAGAAGCACCTGGATCAATCAAAACAGTAACAGGTAGGTCAGAAATATTACCCTCCATTTCCACCATGGTTGCTTGATGTTCTGCCTGTCGATTTTCCAGGGCTGCGCTGATGGTTGGTATGTTTCTGGCTATGTCATTGACGGTTGTTGCCTCTCGCTCTCTGCTGATCATGTGTATATTTCGATGGGGGCAGTCCCTCATCATATGGGGTTCTCCACAGCCCCAACATTTCAGAGGTTCCTTCATTCTGACTGTCCCTTCCTTTTTATTGTTCCCTTCTACTGGTTTTGAAGCCACTTGGAACTGAGCAGTTTGAATTTCTTTTGGTTTGCTGAACTTTTTCCTTTGATGGTCTCTACCAAAATTTCTTAAATATGTTGGTTTTGGTCTTTTGCCTTTAAACTCCCCCTTGTTCAGCCAGCTCTTCCCTTGTTCAGCTTTACCTTTAAACTGCTGATAGCATAGTCTTGCTTTTCTAACAGCTTCATCCATGGTCTTTGGGTTGTCAAACTCAATTTTCTCCTTATACACAGTAGGCAAACAATTTAAAAACCTTTGCACCTTTGCCTTTTCTTCCCTAATGTAAGGAACATACCTCAGTAAATTAGTAAACTTAGTGACAAACTCATCAATAGTGAGTTGTCCTAGTCTAAGTTCATGGAATTCTTTTGCTTTATCATCATAATAACGTTCATTCAAATAACGACTTTTAAACTTAGTCTGAAAATCTTCCCAAGTAACTGTTTTTTCATCAACGGCATGCACCATTTTTGTCTCTTCCCACCAGAGTGTAGCTTTTCCTTGTAGCTGGTACACAGCTAATCTAGCCTTCATATTGCTCTCATATTCATAAACTTGGAAATACTTGATCATGTTCAGCAACCAAGCTTCAGCATCCTCCTCTTTCTCCCCATCATAGGAAGGAGGTTTGATTTTTCTAAATTCTCCCTGCAGTTCTCTTTTCTGTTTATGCTGCTGTCTAGCAGCATCATCATTATCAGACTCATCCATCTTTCTTTTTCCGTAACCTTCGCCTTCCTGGCTGTTCCGGGAAGTTAGTTCTCTGATGAGCTTTTCCTGCTCCTTACTGGCTGATGACAACATATCATTCTGGCTTCTCAGTTCCGCCAACTCTCGTTGCATCCGGTGCAACATAGCCAGTACCGGGGCATTGGGATCTGGGGTAGCAAACTCATCATGCAAATCCACGTAAATCGCTTCACCTTCAGCCATCTCAACTGTACACACTTACAACACAGATTAGCAAAGTTTATAAGCTTCAAACAAACACAAAATATGTAATAAGCAGTGAGCACCAAAACGACAGCCCAATCTGTTGTAACTAGTGCTCCGATACCATTTGTAACACCTCCCATTCAAGATTTTTTTTTTTTTTTTTCATATACCATTGATTTCCCTTATTATTTATAGGGTCATCTGAGTACTAAGTCAGAAGTTGGATATTAATGGTTCTTTCCTATACTCCACTACTCCTCTAAGACTATTCACATTCCTCTACATCTCATATATATATGACATAGGATATTTGTATGTCCCATATAATAGATATATATATTTTTGCTCTATATATATATATATATATATAACACATCCATATGTATCTTCTGATCATATACTATACATATATATATTTTAACTCTAAATATATATATAACCCATCTATATATATCTCCCGACCATATATATATATATATACCACATGTGTATCTTTTCGTTTCCCACCTATACTAATTGTATATCACATATATGAAAATCATTCTTCCTATAGATATATATATATAGGACATATATATATGTATGTCAATTTATGAAGTTTGTTTAAAAATTGCATCGGGCTCTATGGGGTAAAACCCGACATATATATAAATATATATATAACACCGCCACATGTTTATTTATACCACTTAATGTACTTATGGAAGGGCGCACCCATTTCCACGTGGTATGTAATATATAGTTGTATCCCTGCAACGATGCCCCTCCACGGCATGAAAATGGACGCCTTACCAATCGATTTGTAACCAAAAGTATTTAAAAGTGCGTCCATCCTAAGTCTTGATTTCGTTTATCAGACATTTGATCCACGGCATATCTGGCAGAATGACATTGCCGTGCTGTTGGACAGGCAACTACGTTACAGCGTTTGAAATTATGAAACGTGTCACACCTTTACTCAAACCCTGTCATGATTTTGATTGCGTATAACATTGCAGGATTTGTCTCGGCCCCGTACCCCATTTCCAGCAAATGTTGTACGCAGCCCTAACGCCGACGGTATGCATTGACAGAGTTCCCAATCTCAGTACTGTGGAGTTGCTGTATGGCCGCCTCACCCAAGTTCAGTACAGCCGGGTGTGACGGCTACGTATTTCTAATATTTTACTGGTTTCTTTTTCAGGTGAAACGTCTCAGTCATGGATGGAGAGGGCGGTGTTCCGTGGCACTAGTCAACAGAAAACTTGACGGTTGGCAATGCAGGTAGGGTTCCCAACCATCATCGGGATTCAATGAGAATTTGTACCCGTGAAATTAGGGTTCGAGTATCCTTTTTAGAAGGAGACCCTTCGGATAATCTTCATCGACAGACCTTCGTTAAATTTTTGTTTCTGTTCCTGTCTTATTTGTTCGTGACAAATTCTCCAGAGCATGCATGGCATAACCCGAGGGTTTGCCTTTCGTTCGGGTCTCTGTGACAGAGTCACCCGAACCTCTGGCGTATGAATTTCTGTTTGCCTTCACCGCTTTATTATAAACCTAGCCATTATTTTTTTTTCTGCGAGAGTTCGGGTTTTTTTTTTTTTTCTTGTTATTGTGGTGTTCAGCCGTCTACCTCTTCTGTATGGTTTGACTCTCGGCGAACGCGGGGTCTCTTACTCCCAATTGTAACGGTTTCCACAGAACCGATCTACCCTCGCCAGAGAGAGAGAGAGTCCTCGTTTTTCCTGGTTTGTTCATCTGTTAGCCCTAGATTTCCTTCTGTATGTGATAACTAATTATGATTAAGTTTATTGGTTACATGTTTATATATTTCTGGTTGCCGATCAACTCTTCCAAGTTCGATCAAGATTATCGTAGTTTCCGGGTTTTTAGGTTTATGTTTGGACTGGTTCGGTTGTCAGACCTCATGGCGATTAGGATTCATCAGTTCCTAAGTTCGCCGATAGGTTCTATCGTTTGGGTAATGAAAATCCGTCTTCAGCGCGTAAGTTCTGTCACGCGGCTGGAGAAATTGAACCCAACGCTTCTGACGTGTAACCATCAAATGGGTAGATTGCAGGAACTCACCTATAGCACCGACCATATCGTGGTTCCTTGCTGTGGGTGTATCGCTTCCTATTTTGATTTATCATTCATTATGTAACACCATGGTCGCGTCCTCGTTCGCTATGGGTGACAGAGAATTATGGTGGTTTGACCGACTGTATGGTTTTCATGAGAGTTTTACGGTGATCAACATGTATTGAAATTTGACTTGACTTGTTTATTGACTTTTATTTCTACTCTATTTTGGATTCATTGATCCACGGATGTATAATTCTGGCGCCCGGAATGGGAATTGATCCCGGTTATTTTCTTTACGCAATCTGATATGTAGGCAAGGTAAACCTTATGAGACCGAATAGTGATTTAACTATCGGCGTCTACGCTGCCCTCGTACGCCTTCTGTTAGCGTTCACTGGGTTATTGATTGACAGTTCAGTTGAAGGTTAACAATACAGCTTCCAATCGCCGTGAGTTCACCAGTCCGTGTCATTTTTTAGAGTTTCGTTTGCCATAACTTTCAGGCACTTAATTTGTTTGTTTAACGCCACCCGGTTAATTAAATTTCCCATGCATCTCTGTTTTGATATGGATCGTAGATTCTACATTCTGTTTTAATGGTTTCGTTGGGGTTTAATTCATTGGTTCTCTTCACTCATACAGTCTGTATATGCAGCATTCCTTCAACTTAAAACGATCTATGTCGGTCTTTATTCGTTTGTTTCACATCACCAGATTTCCCTTTTCGATTCGTGTTTAGTTTAATTGGCTCATACGAATCCATGTACATGTACATAAGTTTGTATCGTTCCCTTTGTCATCAAGGGTTTTCTTTTATGTTTTACATATGTATGCATGGAGGTTATCACTAGTTTACGTGCAAGGAATATATTGTTAATTATTCTTTCAGCTTATCCACTATATGTAATTTGGTTAGATGCATACATCTGAATTCAATAATCCCTTTGCAATGAATTGGTAAAGTATAGATGAAATCTATAGATCTACTAATTCTTATATGGCTATAGGGTAATTACACCTGAAGCTTGGATTATAGCTATTTCAAGGTTTA
Organism: Pinus albicaulis; assembly: GCA_034641835.2. Taxonomy (NCBI): domain Eukaryota; kingdom Viridiplantae; phylum Streptophyta; class Pinopsida; order Pinales; family Pinaceae; genus Pinus; species Pinus albicaulis. The sequence continues at coordinate 57,936 of JAXQQM020071347.1, forward strand.
AAAGTAGAAATTTAACTAATATGTACCTATAGGGAGAAATAGGAGTTCATCTACTTTTACAACATTTCTTTTATATATATATATATATATATATATATATATATATATGTAGATAATAGTTCTTGAATAGAGATTATTATCCATGTTCCAAATCTTTGGCTATGATTAATGATTCCAGGAATAACGATAAATTTAGAATGAAATTTATTTACTGATAACCATTTCCAGAATACTTAGAGAGTAGAATTACTATCTCTTTAGCACAAGTTATATTGTCATATTCAATTGTTACTAATTTTCTTCCTTTTTAAAGTGGTATCCTGTAACTATAGTTCCTCTATAATGTTTCTCTATTATGCACCTAACATGAAATATCACTATTGCATAGATAGGAAGAAAATTTTACAAAACAATTAATCATCTGTAGAGGTTAAGTAACTCCAGATTTAATCCAATCCTTGGTTTAGAGATTCTGGAGTTTCTACTTTAGGGAATTTGTGGTTTACAACTAAACAGATCTGGAAGGTGAATACCTAAGGATAGGTTCTGTAAATGTAGTACCAAAATTTTGCATTTTTCATAACATAAAAATTTATATGTAGCCAATTCATACTGTAATAAGACATTGCAACAAGAATTCCAGAACATACCACACAATCTGCAAAATGACCAACCTCCCAACCTTAGAATCCTCTTTATCTCCCAGGATTCACTCCCAAGCAGAGATCACCTCCTAGCACAGATCAACCTCTGATCTGCCTAGGAGCAGCTTATTTAAGCTCATAATTCCCCAAAGCATGTTTCTAAATTCTGCGTCCAGAATAGCAGGATGATTTCTTTCCTGTTTAGCCTAGGCTTCCCATCTTGGGATTATTTAAAGCTGCTTTAAGCTTTTCCTCAGCTTTTCCAGCTTTTTCTCACCTCTTCCCAACTACTCCTCTTCATTGGGGAAACTTTAGATTCCTCCTCAAATCTAAAATAAATTTCTTTCAAGGATTTCTGAAAGATTTTTGGGGATTTGTTGCCTTATCCATCCTCATGGATTTGGCAAGTGATCTCAAATTCTCTTTTTGGTCAAAATGCACAATCATTTTATTTATTTCCTCAAATAAAATATGCAAATACATTCACACTATATTCATCCCTCCCTTAGGATTAAAGTTCGAATGTCTAACTTTAAAAAATTCAACACACAAATTGGGGATGTTACAAAGCATCGACTTGGCGTGAGCTTACCGGCCTGTATATCGCAGTGAGAACGTGCAGTGGTGCCAGATGGACCGGTAGCTGGCACTGCCAAGGGGCCACTAGGGGAGCCCATGAAGGGCTGGCAGTGGTAGAGGCTGGAGGGGTCTAGAGAGTCAGGTCAGTTGTAGAGACAGCCATAGCTAAGGTTTTTACTCCATAATTGTCACAAAGAAAATAGTATTTTGGACCTTTTTAAGATCATACATTTAACATAATTTTTATACATACTTCTTTTGGAAAAAGACCAACTCATAATAATTAATTATTAATTTTGAAATTCACTAACTTAAAATAATTAATTATTAATTTAGCAAGGTTACCAATAAAAAAAAATATCATAGTTTACTTAAAAATATTGATTTTAATATGTTTTTCACTCTATATTATTTAAATATTATTACATATTATTATTAATTAAATAAATCATTTAGACAACTCATAATAATTAATTATAAATTTTGAAATTCACTAACTTAAAATAATTAATTATTAATTTAGGAGGGTTACCAATAAAAAAAAAATATCATAGTTTACTTAAAAATATTGATTTTAATATGCTTTTCACTGTATATTATTTAAATATTATTACATATTATTATTAATTAAATAAATCATTTCAGCGCATATCTATATCTACTTTGGTACGGCAATCGTTTTATTAATTCTTTAAATATCAATCATCATTTATGATATAACAAAAATAATAATTAAAATTTTATATAATATTTATATATAAAAATTAATATGTAACTTAAGATTATATTTAATTAAATATAATATATATATCACTAAATTAAAATTGTTAAACATATTATTATTAATTATTAATTAAATCATTTCATATCATATCTGTGTCTACATATCTACGGCAATCGTTTTAGTAAGGGTTTAAATATCAATCATGTATCATATAACAAAAATAATAATTAAAATTTTATATAATATTTATATTTAAAAATTAATATATAATTTAAGATTATATTTAATTAAATATAATATATATATCACTACATTAAAATAGTTAAACTAAATAAACTAAATAATTGATGAACAGTAAGAAATTTAATTATGATAAATATATAATTAATTTTAATATAAAATATTAATTTTTAAAATAAATATAATTTTTTTTTATTTAAACTTGTCGATCAATTTTTTTCAATGTATTTTTTACTGAAAGTTATATCTATATAAATTATAGATCACAAAGTCATATTTCAAATTATAAAAAATTAATATTAACAAAATAAAAATATGTGTAAGAATTTTAGGTGAAAATCACACTAGTAGTGCACCTTGAGCTAGCAAGTGTAGCAAGTGTGGTTCATCATCGGGAAAATAGAGAAATCTGATCAAAAGCAATGGCTAGTTTGACTAGAATAGGAAAAAAGATTTTTATTTTTAATATTAATTCTATTATATTTTAAAGTTAATTATATTTTTATTATACATTCTATATAAATAAAAATAAAATATAAATATAAAATCAAATCAAGTCAAATAAATAAATAGATAATAATAATAATACTTAATTAATCAATTAATTTCATATTACTAAAGAGGTAAGTTTCACAAAAAATAAAAAATAAAATAAAATAAAAATAAATAAATAAAAATTAATTAATTAATTAAAATAAATAAATAAATAAATAAAAGTAAAAAATAAATAAAAAATAATAAATAAATAAATATATATAAACAAGCAAAATACTAATCAAAACCAAATTAATAAAATAAAAGGGAATCAAGATCGAGAAGAAAAAACGACAGAGAATAAAAGAGAGATAGGAAAAACAAACTAAGAGTGAAGGGCAGGAATCCATCATCTGCTAACATTCCACCCATCATCCCTATTAAGGTTAACCCGCCTCTTTTCTATTTCCAAGGCTTCCCTCAAATTTTGGTGGTGGAAGTGGTCAATTGTTGCAATAACCTTAGTATCTTCAATACAAATATGGTGACTCTACTAAAGGCGGAAATCACTTGAGATCTACATAATACAAGGTCAAAATACTTTTTCACAAAACTTCTAAAAAATATAAAAAGTTAAGAATAAAAATATGATATTTAAAATATTAATAAAAAAATTTAAAAAAAATTATCCAAAACTTTCTGAATTTTTAAATAAGAAAATATTTTATAATTTAAAAATAAATTTTTAAAATATATATATATATATATATATATATATATATATATATATATAATTTTAAAACAAATTAAATAATTTCAATTTAATATTTATAAATAAAAGTTTTTAATTTTTTAAATTTAAAAATAGATTTTTTTAAATTATTAAATATAGAAATAAAATTTTATAACAAATTAAATATTTTTGATTTAATATTTTTAATAAAAATTGCAATTAAATTAAATAAGTTGTATTTAACATATTATATATTTTGTAGTTTTATTTGACATATATTCTAATCAAGTTGGTCCATAATCTAGGAAAAAATTATTGGAATTACAAGTTTGAGTTATGAGCTCTCCATAAGAAAAGTGCCCTGGAGTTTTTTCAAGGTATTGAATTCATATAAGCAATAAAAATCACTTTTTAAACAACAAAAGATCATGATTTGACCAAAAATTATGTAATACCCTTGTGTTAATGATGATTGTTACTATTTTTAATTAAGTATATCATGTTAATGGCAGAAAAGCCATAGAGTATATTGAGACATTATGTGAATAAATAAATTTTATTAATAACGATAAGAATGAATATACTTGGGAATTAACTCATTTAGAAATGAGATGCTTGCTGAAATAATTCTTCCGTGAGAAATTTCTGGATAGTAACCAAATAAGATTTAATGGAGGGAGAGAAAATCCATTAAATATCTTGGCTGGGGAAAGATGCTAAGCTCGGAAAAAATCTTAAAGCATTACGGGTGAGAAATACGAGCTTTTAGGAAACAATTACTCAACTAGTGGTTGTAGAAAACCACAAAAGCGGTATGCCACTAATGGAAACATCTAATATGGAAGAAAGGTATGAAATACCGAGAAGAGAAATCAACAAATGTTGCTGATCTCTCGACAAACATTCTCAGCTCAGGTGGAACTGCAGGTAGAGTTCAAGGTTGGGTGGCGAGCAATTCCTCTAATTTGGTATAATATCCTTCCATTATTAGAATACCAGCCAGGGAGGATTGATTTTAATTGAGTATCATGGGGGAAAACCCATGAAAAATATCATGTAAATGAATATTTAATAATAAATAATAAGTGGAATCTATATACTTGGAAGTGAGACACCTATAAATGAAACTCTTGCCAAATAAAATCTCATTGGTGAATGGGAATGGATAAATCTTTCATGATAAGAAATTTAGATGGAATTCTATATAAGATTAATGAATAGGAGATAAATATCCATTAAGTTCCTAACCTAGAGAAATATGTTAAGCTTGGAAAAAAACATAAAAGCATCACGAGAGATAAATGCGAGATTTTATGGAAAAGACTAGACAAGTGGATAAGAATATCCACAAAAGCGGGACGTCGCTAAAAGGAAACTTTATCATGAAAGAAAAGTATTAAATACTAGATGAAAGGATCAACAGAGGTATGTTGAATCTTGGAAACAGGTTATCGCCTCGAGGGTCCACTATAGAAAATTGTTCTTGGTTGGGGGGACATCAATTGTGACTTTCTAAGTGCCATATTGATATTGTGTTTGATAACTGTGTTTTTAGATTTATGAATTGTAATTGAATTAATTATGCATAAAATTGATCGCATGCATACATATATAAATTTATGAATACTATGTAGTTGAGGTAAAATTCTGCGGATTAAGCTTTCCATAGTAGTGATGTCATTATTTGATGTGCCTAATATAATAGTCTATTATTATTGTTGTGTTGCTCTTATCTCAATGAAAGGAGAAAAGGATAAAGTGGAGTATTGTATAATTGTATTGTTATACTATGCTAAAATTTTGATGTTGTAATGATCAGAATGTGATGGTATATTTACAAAGTCCAAATAACATAAATTTTAGCAATAAACAGTGCCTTATATAGAGAAGTTGAATAAAAATTGTGAATTATTTGATGAGTGAATAGATAGACGATTTGAAGAAAAATCTGTAATAGTTAATGTATGGAAAGCTCAATGAGTTTGAGAAAAACCAAATTAGTTAATATATTAAGAAATTGGTGCTTTGAAAGAAACCCTTAGTTAAAAGTAATAACTAGTAAGTATAGATCTATGACCCATGACTCACAAGTTGAACAATCAAAATCCAAATCATAAAATTTTATGCTTGAAAGTAGTACTAATTTAGAAAATTAAGTTATTAAGCTGATATGCCTATTAGTCATGCATAGTCACTGTAGAAAATTAAATTGTAAGTGTAGATATATGATTTTGTAAATATATAGTTACCAGGGTAAAACTACGGCTGCCAGTATATGGTATACATAATGAAAGTAATAGATGATCCTCATAAAAAAGACTAGAAATTACTAAGATGATATAAATTTACTGAGATCATCTATATCGAAAAGTTTCAGGATTTAGAAATTCAATTAACCACTATTATCAGATATTAATAGAATTTACTAATTAGCAACAAAGGGCATGGGTAAAGCACCAGAAATAAATATAACCATAACACCTAAGGTAGAAACAGTAAACAGTGGCTAATTTCCCATGAATACCGACACCAGTCACTACAGAGAGTAAACCTGGAAAAACTCTGGAAAAACTGAGAGTATAGATATATTCATGAAAATTCGATACCATGAAATTAATATAAACAAAAATATGTAGCGACCCAATTACATGAATGTTCTAACTGGAATGAAGTTTGACATGAAACCTATATACAAAAATTCTTTAATACAATCCAGAATTCAAAGTAGAACTAACATGTGTGCCACTTTGGGCAAATGAAGAGATAAATTCATATATTACATATTGAGACTCATATTTACACATATTTATGCCACATAAACAATATTAAAAATAAACGAGAAGATAAAGTCATTTTATACATTCTCTCCACAATAATCACATACAATACAAATTGCATGCATAGCCTAACGATATCGAACAAATTTCAACCATTGAACATAAGGAATAGTTTCATCATCTCTGAACCCAAAACAACCAAAGAGAGTAAAATCGCACCAACATGAAACTAGAAAGATATTGGTAGTAAGTTAATACGGGGTTTTCTTAGTTTGTCTCAAAGAGGGTTTAAGTAGTAACCCAGCTCGTGCGCACCTACAATTGTGAAGAAACACATTAACATTAGAAATGAAAGTTTGGAGGTTTCTGTTGTGTAGATTTTTAGATAGAGAGTTCGAATTCTCTAGAGTCTTCATTTTTCTGTCTATGTTTCGAGTCTAGAGCAAGACTCATCTTTTGGAAAAAAACCTGCCAAGAAGAGAGGAAACCAGAGAGTATAAACAAAGTGCAGAGAAAATGGAGAGAAACAGGAAAGGAAGAGCCGCCCAAAAAAATAAATGAAATTTCAATGATAAGTTTATGTAATAAAGATATATAGAAAATTAGTTGACAAGGTGTACCTTGTACTAGCCATCATAGATGAATTTATCCATCATAGATACCTGTAGAATCATGAGCAGAGGAAGTATAAGAATGTTATTTAACAAGATGCGATAAAGGTTAATCATAGCTGAAAAACAAAATCTACAAGGGTGTACCTTAAACCAGTAACCCTGCTATCCGGAGGTAAGATTTCAACACTATAATCGAAATGAATTCCAATTTTGTACCTACACACCTTCGGATAAAGTTGTTAGCGAAGAGGGAAAAGCCACCCACAAGCACAATCAATAAATTCTAAAATAAATACTCTGAAATAATTATCAGAGAGAGAGAGAGAGAGAGGGGCAGATACCGAGGCAAGCATATAAAATTTACCGCCCTAGAGAAAACATTCTGCAGACACAATAACCAGATAATTTTTCAGTTCATATTAGCAATCAAAAAACTAATGAGCAAGAGATTTGGCAGATAAATTTAAGTATTCTAAATGATAACCTGAAATCTTAGAATGAATCAAAATAGGAATTGTAAAACCTGACAAAATTACGTGATGATTGTTCAGGAGAATAGAGGCTCTGTTCACAAGAAAATCAGCTCATGAAGAGCCTGGAATTCATCCATGGTGCACGAAGTAATCTGGTAACCCTCCCTAACTCAACAACGGTGGAAATGACAAAGGGGAAGAGGCAGCCAGGGGGAAAAGGTGACTATGGTTTGACAGATCAACCGAGGTTGTCGATATTCAACAAGGAATCTAGATCATTGAACATTTATCAATAATTTAATACACTATGTGAATGCCTCGATGACCCATGTGAAAACTGCTTATGCGTTAGCAATGGAATGGCACAAACATGTAGCACTGCGTGTTGGCCTAACCTCCATGATAATATATACAAATAAAAGGATAATCCATACACAATTATACACAAGGTAATGTATGTGTATGATTGTGTTGTCCATAACCATTATAAGCAACCATTCGATTTCGGGTGGAAATAAACCTTTCAATAGAAAATAGCCTTATGGGCCCCCCGATTGGATTTAGATCTTGTATTAAACACTTATGTGAGAATGTGGTTTTGATGGAATATGTGGATAATTTAGAGATTGTTTCTCTCGGATTAAAATTGTATTTATAGCGATTTTATTCATACTACATGTACTTATCCATGTTGAGGAGGTAAAGGTAATGAAACTAGAAATATGGAAGATATCATGTGGTGTTGTGAGACATTTAAATAGTAGAGAAGGATGAATGATCAGAACTTAATTATATAATAATAGATGTGTTGATTTAAATATGTAGAATATAAGTGTGGCTATAAATAGAGAAAAAAAATATGGCCTCACACAAAGATCTGTGACAAGTGATATCAGAGCTTAGTCTCAACCCTCGGGCCTAATGGGAATTATCATGAATTTAGGAATAATACAAAATCGTTGAAATTCCTCCATTAGTTGTGTGACGATAGGAACCCTTTTAGAAAATTAGACTGGCACCATAATAGAAATATAAATGGGACACAATGCCATAATTTGTCTTCCTAAATATTTCACAAAGGGAATCAATGCAAAAAAAAAAAATCCTTTACAACCATGGTTATGAGTGGTGGTTGAGTGGCACAGGGGATGTCCATATATATTCCTAAAGTTGAAGAGATTTGTATAGGAAAATATTCTCATACCTGGATAATTTAAATGAGATCCTTGGTTCACAAGTATCCATATGTTATACAAAAAAAAAAATGTATGTATAAATAATAATAATAAATTAATAATCAGCTAGGAGGATTATAGTTGGAGAACATATAATAACACTTCAAAAATAATATGGATTAAACAATGTTGGTGTCAAAATTATTATTTTTCTTTAGAATAAATAGACACGTGTTAAGTGCCACTTTATGCTGGATTGGTAAGAGAAGAGCCTTATTTTTCCATCCAATACTACTAATATAACTCTTGAAGAATTGGTGTAATGAGGTAAACTTAATACTATAAACTAATAGAGGAAAAGATACAATTTTTATCCTACCATTGAGCCAGTTATGGATGAGAATGTGAAGTTATTTCCTTTAAATATAGTGCTCTAAAGTTAGAGAAAAAGTGAAGTTAACAATGGAAATATGTCAGTTGAGTCACAAATTTATGCTTCTCATCAGATCAAAGGCTTGATAGATGTTGCAGACAAAAAATAAAGATAGCTTGAAAATAGAAACATGTAGATATAACCTCCCATGTAAGAATCCAGATAAATTTTGGAAGATATGTGTCCCTGATTTAAATCACAAGGAAGGTATAGGTTAGACTTGAGAGGTAGCTAGTGTGCTCCTGTGCCAAATGATAGTAGTACAACTGCTTAATTTTCCTTTTCGATTCATTGAGGAGGTGTCGAATAACATGGCATGTTTTATGCTTTATAATAATAAGATGAAAAAGAAAAATTTACTTCTCAATGTTGGGATTAAGGAAGAGTGTATCATTGATTGATATAAATTCATGTGGCTATTAAAGGTATGAAATAAAAATTAATCAAAAATAGATATGTCAGGCTGAAATTTTTAATATCCACAGTCTCGAGTGAGGCTGAGAGGTAAGATCGAGAAATTTTTTTGAAGGCACAAAATGAAAAAGAGTCAATCAAATATGTGTGGTGTGCGATGTAAAATATCACACGCAGCTAAAGGAATGTTTGAGATTCAGAAACATTATTTAACATATATTAGATATAAATCAGTACATAATTGATATGAAAGAAGCAATCTTCTATGTACATAGAAAAGGGCATGGTAGTACAATTAGATTATAATATACAAGTACTTCCCTAGGAACCAAAATTTGAGTATTACAAAAAATACTTTAGATCCAATAATGATATAATGATAAGCACAAAGTAGGTTCTCGGTGAAAAGTTAGATCATGTGTGTATTGAATTAGTACGAAAGGGAAATTTGTAACTTAAGGAGGAGACAATTCTTGGACACCTAATGATAGGAAAAAAATTAGGTTGGGATATGCTATAGGGATGAAGCAGTAAGATAAGTAGAAATGAAATATAGAATTGAAAATGTTTAGTATTTTTTGGATCAAATTAGTTAAGTATGAAAAGAAAATATTTTAACCTACTCAGTAGGTATAGTAATACAACTGAAAATACAACTAGCAAGCAACAAATACTACTCGTATTTGTAATTCAAATAGTGCACTTTTCATATTGAAAATTAAACTACCAAGGAAGGATGCATAGAATTACCGGAATACCTATTAAAAATTCGGGAAAAATGTGATTCGTATGAGGACCATATATAACAGAAACAAGAAGAAGGGTTGTGTCAAGAAGTGAGTGGAAGTAACATAAGTAGAGCTAGAAACTAGCTCTGGAATGGAACCAAAAAGATATCCATATATAGAATGTTACACTAGAGTATAATATAAAATAATACTAGATGCTAACAAGAGCTAACCCACTTAAATTAATGGTTCGGATAAAATGGAACAATCTATAAAACTAAATTAGTAAGTTGCACAAGTGATCAAATTCATTCATAACCAAGGAAATTGGTTAAATAAATGATATTTTGAGAGACGGTGGGGGGAACACGTGTATTACATGAGCATAATAAGCTATTATATCAAAGGAGATTTCATCTTGTTTACCCGAGGACAAAATTAAACCTAAAAGCAGTAGGAGATAGTGCATAAATAAGGTCGCTTAAACTCGAATAAATTGTATAATTTAGGCTTAAAACAATGGGAAGAATAATTGAACTTGTTGGATGTGGAGCCTGATTATCTTCTTTATTTTGTATCACAGCATTGGACCCCTGTTATTAATGGGGCGGCAACGTCGCCCGCAATTAAATGCTGCCTGGGGGGTCCAGCAGGGGGGCGGCTGCAACTTTATGGAGCCCCCCCCCCCGGCAGGGGGTTTCGGGGGCAGCGCCCTCGAAGCTAAAAACAAATGTAAAAATGCCTTGTAAAATTATTGTAATTTCTATTCAATCTGGGTCGTTCATTAGGCGGATGATCTGACGGTAGAAGTTATGATTAATTTAGGGTTTTTTTCCCTAGAAGGCAACCCCTTGTTTTATATGAGGGTATTGTATTGCAGCTGTGTATTGTACATGTATTCTCAGAGCGAGAAACAGACAGGGAGACTGTGAGAGAGAACAGTGGATCTATTGTAGGTTGTGCCTCTTCATTTTGCTGGATAATAGAAAGGAAGGACTGGTTGTTCGGGGTGGACGTAGCCCAAACTGGGTGAACCATGCATATCTGTGTCTCTCTGGTTTTATGTGTTTCTTGTGTTTGTTTTTCCGCATATATTTTATTTGTTCCATTGCTCTGTAATATATAATTTTCTAACATAACCAAAAATAAAACAATGAAAGAGAATTTGTATAAGTAATGTGGATGTATATAAAAAAAAAAAAAAAACATGCAATAAGATACAAGATAATGTAATATATATGAACTTAGATAGGACATGAATTTTACCCCGTGTTGCGGGATTGTTGGTAAATACAATAAACCAAAATCAAATATTTCACTCTCTCTGAGTCAAAATAGTAAAGTATTGAAGTGGTAAACTGACTCTATGAAATATGAAGAAATTTACCATATGTTATAAAAGCCATAATGCTTCCCCAAATATGAAACCGACACAGATGAAAGAAAATTTTGGAAAAGAAAAAATGAAATGTGTTACCAAGGTATCACACAGTTAGATTGGTCACTTATAAGAATTATATAGTTACCATAAACTATTAAATATTAAATTAACAACGACCATCAATTCTATGGTACGTGTTATGGTGCTTCATACGAAACAATATGCATATATGCAATGAACAGTATGAGGAAAAGGGTGATCTAGCTAACCACCATAGAGACCTACAGTAAATGTTGATAGGTGAATTGACTATGTTGTGAACAAGACGGTGGAGTGATGTATATATAAAACATCATTCATCACCGATAAAAGTAGTTAATTAAAATAATTTCCAAAAAATGAGGTGGAAACATATATGTTTGCCCAACTATAGATAGATGATATGACCAAACCATGGAATACAATCTTCATATCTAACAGAAATATATACACATAAGAATGAGGATATTTGAAGTAGATGAAACCAATGGTACACATATGTTTCAAGCTAAGATACATAGAATATAAATTAAGACGCTTCATTCTTATACATAGGGCAATTATTTTTTCATAGTTAACTATGAAAAAATATATATATTAAGATACTTCTTAAGTACTTACATTGACGAGGTCTCTATACCTTCATTCGATTATGGAAAGGTATGGAAAAACGTAACTAAATTATCACAACAGACTGGTAGAAGTAAGTTATATACATTGAAATATGCATGATGTATATTGGATACAAAAGTATAAAATGCATGGTATAAAATTAAAATGATTCTAACATTCTCGTAAGTAAAATATCAATTGTATAAGAAGTAGGAGATAAAGTAGGAAAATTCCTACTCTTAATTCTGCAAGAGATAATACTCATGTCCTTGAATATAACTAATAATAAATTAATGAGAATAATCCTTCGCATTTTTTTAATGTTATGTTAATGATACTAACACTATGTAGAATCATGTGAGTAGTGCAGGAAGACTGCAGGAAGCAAGTATTGGCATGAATACAAATGTATTGGAAGAACACGCATTTACTGCTACAACTTACGTGCAGGAGAATTGAAAATTAAGATTGATAACCAAATTGCCATTGAGGTTTTATTAGGGGAGAAGAATGATAGCACATATCTTCATATTAGGGGAAATATATTGAAGAAAAAATGACATAATATATTGAACATATAACAAGCAGTAAATGGTTTTTATATTGGCAGGTATAAAAAATGGAGCTCAAAGTTAATGAAAAAATATAAAGGGGTGTAGAAAATGTTAATTAAAAAATGGATACCTAGAATATCTACTCAAAGTAGGGGTTTTTTAAATTGGGAGTGTGTATTGGGTTCATATTGGTATGGGGTTAAACAATGTGATTTTTAAAGGAATTTTCCAATATGTACTCAAATTAAAGGTATTGCTTAATTAGGAATTTGGCTTTTGCGATCCATAACATGTATATAAAATCTTTTGGTGATAATCACATATAAGAATCATTTGTAGAAGCTTTTCGAACCAGCTGTGTGGTTCAAGATGAGAAATCAGATCTAGGACTAGTTTAAATAGATAAAACGACCCTCCAACTAGCAGTTATAAATAAAGACTACTTTGACTAGAATGGAAATAGAAGAGGAGTCACATTAATTTTTATAGGTAATGTGATTAATTATGAGTATAGATCCATTTTAAGTATGGATCTAACATGAGCAATGCAAACTCTAATCACTTTATAGCCACATTATTTTTGTATTTAAAACATAATTTTTCATTTTCATTTTATAGCCACATTATTTTTCTATTTAAAACATAATTTTTAATTTTAATTTAAAGAAATAGACGAACAAACTTACACATCTACATCTCTCTTATAGTGGACTGTGGCTCAACAAAAAACTGAAGCGATTTATTCTTTTAATATTAATATTAATAGTTCACATTAAAGCATTAATGTTAATATTACATGCTTTGATTAGGGCTAAATTAATGTTAAGTTTGTCCTTGTGCGGAAGTTTTTGAGATGTCTTGTGTAGAAAGAATAAGTACTACATTGAAGAATTAAACCCTACATATGATCTCCAACAAAAAGAGTACATTGGAGCTAACATTCTGTGGAGGGCAAACGTTCTTATTGCTCAATCAAGGACCAACTCGCATCAACTTCGGTGTGAAACAAGATGGTGGAAAAGGCCTAAAGAAGCTTGGGAAGAACGAGTGTGTACATTTTGCACATCTGGGACAGTGAAATCGAAAAAACATTTCATTTTGGAATGTGATGTGTTCAAAGATATTAGAGAAAGTTATGGGTATATGTTAGCATTAGTTTCTTGGCATTGTTTTTTAAGTGATAATATTGTTGGAAAATTAGGTTAAATCATAATTAATTTGAATAAAAAAAAAACTGAAATGCAAAAGACTAAAAACAAAGAACTCATAATCCCATAAACTATTTTTAAACTTGTAAACAATAAAATTTCATTTCATATTATTAAAAACATCAACACTCTCCATTGGCTCCATTTAGGAATGCTTTTTTTTTAATAACATTCCCCTTCACGTATTTTTAAATATGTCAATTAAATAAGTTCATCCAATTACGTTGAGCTAAATAAAGAGGATTGGAAAAATGTTTAAGACATATCGCTCTATTATTTAACAATGTTGTTATATTTTATTAATCATTATAATGATAATAATGTTGTTATATATTTTTTTAATTCGTTATCGCTTAAATTCTAATGCATAGAGCCAAGCCACCAAACTAATATAACTTCACGAAAATTTGTATTACCAAATTTAATCCAAAAAAACAAAGACTTTTAAAATGTTATCATTCATTGCTCAATTGTGTCATGCGCTCGCAAAAGCATCCACACATGGATTCATCAAGTCAATATGCAGATCATGTTTCTATTGACTACATAATTATAGAGTGCATTATTCATTTAGAATAACAATGTGCTCATTCAGTTGAGAAAAAAAATTCACTTGCTTCTCTTGGTTGAGCAATGTCGTTGGCAATATAAAGCAAATAAACAAATGGAGCATTGAAATCAATGTTGATAACAAATTTTTTTTTATTATTATATTATTATTATCTAATTTTAAGGTCATAGCCAAGTCAGACACTAAATTGGTGTATGAGATCCTCTTGATTGTGGGATAAGAGATCTATTTCTGCGCAACAATTTGACTACTAAGTCTACAAAAGCATATATACTATACCCCTCTCTGATTTTGAACTTGTGACCTCTTCGGAGGAGAAGAAGTCACACATGCTCTTATTTATTTATAACTAAATATAAATAACAAGTATTAAGAGATTTTGCACTTAATTGAGAGTGATTGCAAAAATAATTGTTTAAGTTTAAAAACACCTTTGTATCGATGAAGTGGATAGGCCATAAACGTATTATTCACTAATCACACACAAATCAATAATATATGCACATGCTAACTAATGTTGTATTTATGAGAACCTGAATTAATCATATCATTCAATCAAGCCCAATAGAATCAGCACATTCATGTAGGGTTGTAGATGCTTCAAACATCGGCCACAATTGTAATAGGCTACTCCAATTAATTATACATCATATAAATCCATCATTTATATGTTGTCTCGACTGTGCAATATGTTTCTCTATCCATGGATACTCTTTTTTTAAGAAAAGAAAAAAAATGCTTTTTTTCCATTGATAAAAAGAGAGTACATGGATTTGTTTCAGACATTTTCTCTTAGATCGCATGTTCATACAGTGTGGATTATGCTTTATTCTTTAACAAAAAAGGAGTTCATTACATGTCTCTATTACAAAAACCATTGTGATACAACATTTTACAAATTGATACTATTTCTTGTTCAAAATCAGCAAAATCATGGTAAAAAAGACAACATACATCAAGATAAAAACTAGTTGATGTTAATGCAACCAGCATTCATGAGCCTGCCTTGTACATATGTTGCGAAGTGATACTTACTTGTACTGGAGTCGATTCCCCTTTTTGACAAGAGATCAACAACCTGGTTTTTCTCTCTGTAGATATGACTGTAAGATATGTTCTGGAAAGTGGCAGCCAGTAGTCTAATGCAGCCCATCCAATTGGACAAAATGTGAGGGCAGAAAAGAGTGTATCCTTTGACCCAGTCAATAATGCTCTTGGCATCCACAAAAATCTGAATGCTATCTAGACCAAGCCATTTTGCGAAAGTGAGGGCACCCCAAAGTGCAATGACCTTCGCTCTATTGTCTGCCCCCCTGCCACTCTGCCACCGTAAATGAAAATGTCGCACAAGTTCTAGAGTGATAACCACTCCACTGCCACATTGTCTTTGTTGGCATGCTCCATCAAAGGATCCTCTAGGGAAGAGTCCCTTGATAATTTTTTGTATAATATTTCTTGTTTTTGTAACTGTCTTCAGTGGACCAATCTCTGAAAAATGGCATGTGGCCTTCCTTATCACCTCCCAAATCGTCGGGTACCTGTTATCAAACAGACAGGCATTCCGACTACACGAGATAGCCCAAATGATGTAGAATGGAACGGATTTATAATCAGGTAGTTCCATGGTCCAGTAAATGAAACATGAGACAGAGTGTTGGTGGTGCCCTGATAGTCAATCTTCAGTAATTCTATCACCCCAGCCATACCTCCTTTGCAAATGGGAATCCGATGAGTAGATGATCGGTCTCTTCCTCCTATATCTGGCACATTGGGTAGATGCCCGATCCTTGGAAGCCCCTGCATTGTAGGTGATCCCAGGTGAGGATTCTTTTGTGACTTTCCAGCCAACCAAAACAAATCAATTTCTTTGGTATCTTTCATCCCCACACAGTCTTGAGCCATGGATTGAGGCAAAGTTTACTTGCGGCCAAAAGAAGATTGTTGTAAATGTCTTTCACTCTAGGGGAGCCTTTTTTTTTGGGACCTTCCCACACTAATTGTTCCTTCCCCTCACCAATGCAGATGCCTTCGTTATAAATATTGGTAAGGTAAGTCTCCCATTTCATTTCCAAATCATCTGATAATCTGATTTCAGTGGAGTGCTTCCACGTAGGGTGGGAAGAAATTCGGTGGTTTCCATTGTTGATGTGGGGAAAGTTTAAGATGCTCTTTTCATGGAGGATGGTGATGAGGGTGACCGAGAGGTTGGGGTTTCCAGTAAAGCCCTTGAGAGCGTCCAACCCAACCATTCCATTTATTCAATCCCCAATGGACCAATGCATAAATCCGAGTAGCCAGCGTCGATTTTTCGACATGCTGCTCCAGATAAAAGAAGCTCCATTTGTCTTTTTTGACCCCGTCTTGATCTAGTTCTAGTAATTTTTTCCCTGCATATACTTGTCTCTAATGATGTTCCCCCATATACCATTTACATAAGAAGCCCGCTAGGGTCTTTTGATTATCAATGTGCAGTTGAAATTGTGAGTGCAGAGGATGCCTCATCCCCCCTTGGCAGTCGGTCTTGCAATAGCTTGCCAACTGGCAAGGTGAATCCTACCCCTGAGTTTAGTGCCCGACCAGATGAATCTAGCCATGAGCATATAAATCCTGTGGAATACCTCCATAGGTAGTAAAAACAAATGCATCCAGAAAACTTATATGTTCTGCAGAACAAAGCGGGCCAGAGTAAGTCGAAACCCCATGGTGAGCCACTTGTGAGCCCAACTAGTAAGCTTGCTTTTAAATCTGTCTAGTAACTAGTCCCAATCGAGAGTGCAATAATTGTTTGCCTTAAGTTTGAATCCCAGATATAGGAAGCCAACATTTATACTCACCGTTTAAATCCCAAAAAGGTTGCAAATCTCTCGACACCGATGATACTCCAAATCGTCCATAATCAAGACAGATTTATTTTTTCACATGAAAAGGCCCGAAGCCTCACCAAAAGACCTGAGAATTAGGTGTATATGTCTCCATTCCTCGTTGTCATTCATGCCTCCAAAAGGGAGGTCGTCAACAAAAATTAAGTGAGTGACCTGTAGGTGATTGGTGACCTTCAACCCCTGAATAATTCCTTGATCCTTTGCCTCTTTTATTTTGCAGATTTGACTGTATATAACAAGAATAAAAAGCAGTGGTGATAAGGCATGGCCTTATCGGAGACCCTGGTGGGATTTAAAAAAAATAGTCGGGAAGCCATTGATAACAATAGCAAAATTCGTTGAGAGGACCCAAGCCATAATCCAGATGGTGTTGTCCAAGGTAATTCCCACCTTAAGTAAAACCATCCGGAGAAATTCCCAATCAATGCAGTCAAAAGCCTTGATCAAGTCCAGCTTGATCATACTGGCCCAATTTTTCCTGACCTTCAGTGAGTGTATACATTCCTGTGTAATGCCTAGAGTGTCATGTATCTGTCTCTCCTCAAGGAAGGAAAAATTTTCAGGGGAGATAAAGGCCGACAGGGTCTTCTTCATCCTCCTTGCGATAATTTTAGAGATGATCTTATACAGAGTGTTGCAGACGGAGATTGGCCTGTAGTCCAAGAAGGATTTCGAGGAGTCCTTTGGGATAAGGTAAATGAAGGTGGCGTTTAAGGCCTTAGATATAACCCCGTTAGTGTGCCACTCCTCGACTGCTGCAAGAATCTCAGGGCACACAAGATCAAAAAATGGTGGAATAATTCCACACCCCACCCATCAGGACCCAAGATTTTTTCCTTACACGTGGCCTTTATTACCTCCAATAGCTCCTCTTTTTGAATCAGTCAGCCCAGTTTCTCGTTATTCTCCAGTGAGAACATGTGGGGAAGGTGTTCCATCATGGCACATTATGCAGCAGAAATTTGTTCTAGTGCAGCAAATAGGCTACTGAAGTGACATTAAGCATATTGTTCGATCTCACCTTGGTCAAAAATGGGATGTCCATCCGAGCCTTTGATGCCTCTAATGGCATTCAGATTTTTCATGGCGTTCAAAAAAGCATGAAAATACTTAGTATTTTGATCCCCAGTTGCCACCTATAAGGCACGACTTTGAAGTCTTCGCTCTGATTCCTGTGATTGCAAAATTTTGTTTTTAAGCCTGACCAGGTCGATGATACAACGCTTGTAGGAATCTTAGAAGAACAGGGGATCAGTGGATTCGTTATAGTAAGACAGTGCCGAGTCAATGTCTGAGAGTGATTTTTTGTCCGCTTCCTTTTTCCAACTAATCCAGAGTCGAGATTCTTGTTTCAATGCCACACAAATTTGTTACTATGTGATCCATGGGTCCCATGGATGGGTGGTGGATAGGATTACGCCAAATATCCTAGACCAAAGAGTTAAAAAATGGGTTGCAGAGCTAGGAGGAGTCAAATTTGAAGGGCCTGCATCCCTTTTTCCCCATACCATCCCATGACAGAGAGAGAGGCTAGTGGTCGGAGAGAAAAGAGGGGATTACTGTCGATTTGACTCCTTTCAAGTCACCAAGCAGTGAGTGGATCATGAGGAAGTGGTCGAGCCTATTCGAGATACCGTCCACCCCAGTTTTTCCATTTCACCATGTCAGGATGATGGGATCTAGAGCAATGTCGATGGGGTCAAGTGTAACAAAAAAATCCTTGAAGAAGTTTAACATCGGGTCAGCAGTTGCACGAGATCCCGAGATCTCCTGTCTTCCCATCATGAGGTTAAGGTCCCCAGAGAGAATGATGGATGCAGAGACAATAAGTCAGATGCTGAGAGTTGTTCCCAATAAGACTTCCTACCATAATATGGGGCATATAATTTGATTATGCAGAAGGGGTGCTTGGAACTTGGTAGATGCCCTCTCAAGAGAATACCAGTGTCAGAGCAATATGGGTGCATCATTAAAAGCTTTGGATTCCACATAGTACCCAGACCACCCGATAAACCAGTGGCTCCCTTAGCACAAACAAACCACTCCAGACAGACGGACAACAAAAAATACCAAGTGTATTCACAGTCACAGATGGTTTCCTGAAGGAAGATGATGGTCAGATTGTGAATCCAAACTAGTTCCTTAAGAGAAAGTTCCTTATGGGTCACACCCAAACCCCTCATGTTGTGTGAAAGAATGATCATGGGGGTAATAGAGAAGTGGATAATGTCCCTCTAAGAACCCAATCATCAGGAAAGACACCAAGCGATGTCACCTCCTATTTCTCATCAAACTCCACCAAGGAGTCTGATTCCCTACATTCACCCAAGTTCGAATGGTCGAGGACGGGAATGAGGCATTTGGAGACTTTTTTGTATTTGGTAGCCCACTTATTTTGCCGATGGATGACCCAGGGTTAGGTGTCCCCCCATTCCCCTAGCTAGCCTGAAAGAAAAACTGCTTAATTTGCAATAGTTCCATGATGAAAGATGAGTCGCTAGGTAAATGGGCCAAGTCAGCATTCGGGGAGATGGTAGCGATGGGGATAGCCACAACAGAGTTTTGGGTCAATACAACATGAGCATACGAACCTGGGGGGAGAGGTCGGGTCAAGTAGGGGGAGAATGCAGGGAAAAGGGGAAAGGAGGGAAAGTCATGGCCTGTTCCACGACCCCACAAAATGGAGAAAGCAGGCCAAAGGGAGTCAATGGGCTAGAAACAAAAACAGGAAGAAGGTGATCCAGGTGGATATCGATGGCGACCCACCTAATCCATTTGGACCCACACCATCAATTCTTGCAGCTTTTCACATTCAGCACCACTTACTATTTTAGCAGGTTTTCGAGTCCTGCACTCCCAGAGCCGTTTTTGGGCCTTAATGATCCATGTGGATATTGGTGGCCACCCACCTATTCCATTTGAACCTCCACCATCAATTCGTTCAGTTTTTAAGTTGCAGCACAACTTACTATTTTTAGCAGTTTTTCGGGTCCTGAACTTCTGGAGTTGTTTTGAGGCCCTAAACGACATTTTTTGGGAAAACGGGGAGCAGACCCATCTTGCTCACTCAAAAGTTGTAGTCCTCGGATAGATCTTTCTAACGAGCTATTGAGCGCATCAAACGGAGATCGGATGCCAAAATTACGTCCCTGAGAAGTTGAACCACCAACTTACCCAAACTGGGCCCATAGTTTTGGCACTTCATCTCCTAGGGTTTGGTTTTTGGACGTTTAGAGTTCTCCATTGTTTCTCAATAATAAATAGGCCCTTGAGCCTCATTGTAACACAGTTCAGAGGTTTGTAGCCACCACATCTCTTCTCAGAGATTCGCTACTAGCACCCTAGCTATTTTATTTCCATTATGTCTGTAAGCATATTTATGTTATTTGATATTAATGAAATGACGCATTATTTCTGTTGCATCTCAATGTTTATGGTTATTTCTGTATTCTGTTGCATTCCTGCATAAATCTGGATCAGTGGTATCAGAGCGGTCTACTCTTTCTTTCTTTTTCTTTGCATGTCCCCAACGCAGTCAGGGTATAAGGAGTTAGGGCTCGATTTGGTTGAACCCTTGCAAGATCAGCCTCGCAAGCCCCGACGACCTCCCATGGCAGAAGAAAAGAAAGATGAGGGAGCAGGAGATCCTATCAAAATACTGCTCGAGGAGGCCCTCGAGAAACAAAGGAACGCGATGATGGATAACTTTGCTCAAATCCTTCAACGACTTCCCACATATGGCACATCTGCATCCAACAGCCACTCTGGAGGCGCCACTCCCTTCAAGGTACAGGTAAACTTTGACATTCCTATATTTGAAGGAAAAATAGATGCAAACACCATAGACAGATGGTTAAATTTTCTGGAAGGGTATTTCTCGTTCCATGACTTCTCTGACCAAGAAAAGATTATTTTTGCACTCCTCAAAGCCGCCCCCCATGTCAAAGACTGGTGGGAAACCTACTGTGAGCAAGAGGGCGAAGGGGAACCCTCTCTGTTCTCGGCCACACCCACTTGGAATTCGTTTCGAGACGGCATCAAGGAACAATATTACCCCGTGGGGAGCTATGAGGACAAATGCATCCAATGGACCACGTTGCGGCAACAAGAGGATCAAGATGTGCACGA
The DNA here is from genome assembly GCA_034641835.2 of Pinus albicaulis. NCBI lineage: Eukaryota > Viridiplantae > Streptophyta > Pinopsida > Pinales > Pinaceae > Pinus > Pinus albicaulis. The sequence goes on from JAXQQM020071347.1 coordinate 79,319, forward strand.
ACTGACGAATCTGTTCCATACCCTGTGCACAAAGTTGGGTATTAAAGATTCGGAGAGACATTTGGTGCTCAAGTACCGCGGCTGTCTGCACAAACACATTCAAAAGGAAATGGAGTTCCTCGACATTACATCGCTTGGCACGGCATATCGCTGTGCCGCCAAGATCGAGCAGAAATTTAAGCAGAAGAAGTGAGACTTTGGATATTTGTGAATACGAAAGGTGCCCACGAGCAGAAAGAACAGGGGCAAGGCAAAGCAATGACTTAGAAAAAACACCACAAATCAAAGAGGACACAGGGAAGTGGTGTGAATTTCATAACAGCCCCACTCACAGCACAAACAAGTGTCGGGCCAAACAGTCTTTGGTGGCCGAACTAAAGGCACCCGAATCAGATGCATTTTCTAATCCTGAGTTAGAACCAGACAAAGGCAATGACAAAGGGAAGTAGATCATTGATGCGGATCCCAGTGCCATTGTTGCCACCACCAAGATCCAGAGGGAGGACCCAGAGGATCCAGAGGAGGGGGAGCGCCTCTTCCATTCGCAAATGTGGGTGAAGGGTTCTCTGCTGCAATTTATTGTTGACAGCGGAAGCCAAAAGAACCTCATTTCAGTAGAGGTCGTGAAGTGGCTCGACCTATTGACCATAGCACACCCGCAACCATATACCATTGGGTGGCTTCACCCAGGGAGAGATATCTGCATCCGCCAACAGTGCCACCTTCCGTACAGCATCAAGCCATTCATGGATGAGGTATTATGTAATGTTGCTCCTCTTGATGTAGCTGATGTATTATTGAGCCAACCATACTTGTGGAGGCGACACGCTGTGTATGAGTCTAGGCCTCGTGTTGTTATTATTACTTTGGGAAATAACTTGTACAGAATACCAGAGGTAGTACCGCTTCCTGTCATTTCTTTGACTACTGCAAAACAACGCAGTAAGATTGTTTCCCAAACCAGGAAATTCATTTTCCTTACAACTCGCTCATAGGGAAAGAATAATATTGTGGCCACAACCTCGACACAGGGCTCCCCTACACGGCTACATCAGATGGACAAATTCATGGAGGAATGCGAGGACATTTTCTCCTCACTCACAGAGGTTCCTCTATAATGTCAGGACAAGCATTCCATTGATTTGACCCCCAACGCATTGCCGCCTGATGTTGCCATACCTCCTGCAAATACACATACAGAATCCACACATGTACTATCTGAAGTTGATAAAGAAACCAAATTTACTAAATGCATCCAGCATGTCTGCCCACAGGTCCATGATATTCAGTTCAACAGAATTTGCTTCATCTCAGGGAGGATCTCAATGCAATGGGGACCATTGCTTCCTAAGGAGGGAGGAATGATCCAGGTGGATATCGGTGGCCACCCACCTAATCCATTTGGACCCACACCATCAATTCTTGCAGCTTTTCACATTCAACACCACTTACTATTTTTAGCAGGTTTTCGGGTCCTGCACTCCCGGAGCTATTTTGGGGCCTTAATGATCCAGGTGGATATTGGTGGCCACCCACCTATTCCATTTGAACCTCCACCATCAGTTCGTTCAGTTTTTAAGTTGCAGCACGACTTACTATTTTTAGTAGTTTTTCAGGTCCTAAACTTCTGGAGCTATTTTCGGATGCCAAAGTTATGTCCCCGAGAAGTTGAACCACCAACTTACCCAAACGGGGCCCATAGTTTTGGCGCTTCATCTCCTAGGGTTTGGTTTTTGGACGTTTAGAGTTCTCCATTGTTTCTCAATAATAAATAAGCTCTCGAGCCTCATTGTAACACAATTCAGAGGTCTATAGCCACCACATCTCTTCTCAGAGATTTGCTACCAGCACCCTAGCTATTTTATTTCCATTATGTCTGTAAGCATATTTCTGTTATTTGATATTAATGAAATGACGCATTATTTCTGCTGCATCTCTATGTTTATGGTTATTTCTATATTCTGTTGCGTTCCTACATAAATCCGGATCAGAAGGGGGGCAGAGACCCCAGCTAAAAAAACGTTGTCTGGTCTGTCCAGAGGCAAACAATCAGAAGAAATAGGTTCAAAGTGCAAATCAGAGAGAGCATGGTTCAAAGGGTTACCTAGTGTCCAGTGAGACGGAAAAGAAGGGCGAAGAGTCTGGACAATCTCTTCAACCAAACTGGTCTTGGGTGCAAGCCCAGATGGAGGCAAGATCCAAAAAAATCCCATGGAGTGGCGCCGAGGACATACATGATTAAGATGACCCGTCTCATGACAAATCAAGCACCAGAACGAGATCCCCCAATAGTCAGATGAGATGTAGATGGATGAAGAACCCCACCTCATTTCCAATTCCGCCATTAACCCCCTTTAAATTCCATTTCGACCAAGACCCAGGCCACATGCTTGTCCAGCTAGCTGAAACTACCTTCATCCCAGTATTAGAATCTTATGAAACTGTTAGTAATGTTTCAGATGGCAGTTTTGTTCCAGAGCTCCAATGGCAAGCCTGGAAACTTGGCCCAGACCAGATTCCTTCTTAAAGACTCCCTGAAGGGGTCGAAGGCAGCCTACCAGTGCTGAAGAATCAGAACCCCCTTACCCTTCACCCATGGAGTATCTAAAATGAGCTTTGAATCCTCCGATGACAGGAAGTGAAAACAGATCCATCCATTTAAAAGAATGTTGATATTAGGTTTGTACTGCAAAATAGGGAACCACTAATGTTCCGCCCAAGTCTTGAGTTGTTTGTCGATCATCTTTAAATGGAGCCACCTACCCACCAGAATCTTCAAATTTATTCTTTCAAGGTTTTCCCTGTAGGAATCTCCCCCCAACGTGATCAGAGGCTCCCCCGAGATGGCATTCAATGCCCTGTACTGTTTGTGCATTGTTTTACCTTCGATAGGATGTTAGTGGAGGAACAATGATTATCAGTCGGAAGGAGAGGTCATGAACTGGAGGAAGAGTCAAATGTCCAGGAGGAGGAATAGTGCACTGAGAGAGTGTGTCCCACTCAATTTGGACCGTGATAGCCACCAGCTCTTTGGGTCAAAAAGATACAAAGTCTGGCATGTCGCCCATATGTAAAAACCTGGAGGTGGATGGGCTCAGTGGTCTTAGAATCAACGAGGATACAATGACAGGGAAACAGTAGACCCAAATTTCCACCTCACTTTCCACAGAGGATCACCCCAAGATGGTGAGTCAGGCAGGAGGTAGAAAGTGTCGAGCCCCTCGCCCAACGACGTCAGGTCAAATAACTAGTCCAAAAATCGTCTGTCACATGAAAGTACACTATTACCACCCCCAAAGGACCCAGTGGATCGAAAATGAATCCAATGACAAAATTCAAAAAAATAGCCCACATTGTCTCGAGTCTCCATGGAAAGGAAAATTCATATGCAATGTGGAAGGCCTTGACAGATCTGTTTAAGAACAACAATGACCACAAAAAATTGGCACTGAAGGACAAGCTCAGGAAAATAAAAATGGAGAAAGGCGACACTATTCTGAAATACTTGACCAAGTTCATCCAATTTCGAGATGAGCTTGGAAGTGTCAAGATTACTGTAGCGGATGATGACTTGCTGAGCCTAGCACTTCTCGACCTTCCCAAGAGCTGGCATAGTTATCAAGACTCTGTCAATGGGAGGGAGAAGCTACCAGATTGGGAGCGACTTTGGTTGGATTTGGTACAAGAAGAATTCAGGCGGAATACTAGGGATGGATCCTCATCCAAGAGAGATGACGAGGAAAATTGCGCCTTGGTTGGTAAGGCAAAGAAGGGGAAGGGAAAGAAATCCTATTCCAAATATGAGACCAACAAAGAAGGCAAGAAGCATGACATGTCCAGAGTGAAATGTTTTCACTGTCACGAGCATGGAAATTATGCCACTAATTGTCCACAGAAGAAGAAAAAGAACAAGAAGGCTTCAGGATCTACAGCGGGTGATGCTTTGGCTTCACAGTTCGAGTTGGACTTCTCACTCATCGCATGCATGGTGTCTAGTGCGATGGGATCAGTGTGGTACTTGGATAGTGGTGCATCTTTCCACATGACAGGAGACAAAGAACTTCTTGAACCAAGCAGTTAGAAAACAAGAAAGAAATCTATGACACTGGATGACAAACTGAAAGATAAACACACATAGGTAAATGCACAAATATACGTGGTAAAACCTTGACAAGGTGTCAAGGAAATCTCCACGGGGCAAGGGATTGGAAACTCTATTAATCAAGAATGATTCTTCTCTTTCTACAAGCCTCTCGGGCCATCCAATTTAACCTAGGCTATTTCATTATTCTAAATTCATTTTGTTATACAACCAACTAACAAGTAATAAGTAAATTTTCCCAAAATTACATTATTTACATTTGTTGTCATATTTTAACAAACTCCACCTTGACAACAATTTTCCTAATCCCTTGCCCATGCCCATTCATCATCTTTTCTGCAAGCCAAGAGCAGCGAGACACCATCTTAACTTCTCTACTGTAACTGGCTTCGTGAATATATCTACATGATTTTCCTGTGTACAGACCTTCTTGAGAACTACTTTGCCGCCTTCGATTACATGTCTCAAAAAGTGATACCTTACATCGATGTGCTTGGTCTTGCTGTGATAGGCTGGATTTGTAGCCAAATGAATAGCACTCTGACTGTCACAGAATACATTCACTTTCTCCTGCGTCCTTCCAATCTCATCAAGCAGACCTTTTAACTAGATTGCCTCTTTACAGGCATCTGAAGCAGCTATATACTCTGCTTCAGTAGTGGACAAAGCAACCGTCTCTTGAAGCTTTGACATCCAGCTGATTGCTCCACCTCCAAGAGTAAAAACATAACCTGTAGTAGACCTCCTTTTGTCCAAATCACCTGCATAATCAGCATCCACATATCCACAGACTGAACCTTCACAACCATCAAAGCGGATGCAATGGTCACTTGTGCCTCTCAAATACCGAAGCACCCATTTCACTGCTCGCCAATGTTCTTCTCCTAGATTTGCCATGAAATTGCTTACAACTCCAACTGCATGTGAAATGT